>JANAVB010004398.1:1736162-1776162 GCA_029216955.1 Iris pallida | reverse complement strand
ACATCCATTGATAGCAGAGTTCATAGATGTATTTTTGGAAGAGTTGCCAGGGTTACCTCCGGACAGAGATGTGGAGTTCTCTATAGATTTGGTGTCTAGTGCAGAGCCGATATCGCAACACGTCTATAGAGTGAACAACAGTGAGTTGGTGGTGTTGAAGAAGCAGGTGGATGAGTTGTAGGACAAAGGTTTCATTCGATCGAGTTCTTCATCGTAGGGTGTACCGGTACTCTTTGTATCGAAGAATGATGGATCGGTACGGATGTGTATCGACTACAGGGCTCTCAACAGCCTCACGATCAAAAACAAATTCCCGGTGCCGAGGATCGATGATCTGTTCGATCAGTTGAGTGGAGCGAGGGTATTTTCCAAAATTGATCTGAGGTCAGTTTACCATCAAGTTAAGGTGAAGAAGGAGGACATTCTGAAAATAGCATTCAAGACACGGTATGGCTAGTTTGAGTTCATGGTGATGCCGTTTGGGTTAACTAACGCCCCAGAAGTGTTCATGAACCTAATGAATAAGGTGTTCCACCAGTACATAGACAAGTTCGTGGTGGAGTTTATCGACGACCTCTTGGTGTACTCAAAGACCCTAGAGGAGCATGAGGAGCACTTGAGATTGGTTATAGAGACTCTCAGGAAGGAGGAGTTTTATGGCTAGCTCTCAAAGTATGAGTTCTTCCTGGATCGAGTTGATTTCCTAGGTCATATTGTGACCGGGGAGGGGATCTCAGTCAACCCGAGGAAGATCACGACAGTTGAGGCGTGGGCAGCAACGAGTTGAGTTGTAGAGGTCAGGAGCTTCCTTGGATTGACAGGCTACTACAGAAGGTTCGTTCAAGATTTCTCTAGGGTTGCAAAGCCATTGACTAGGCTGACCCGGAAGGACGCAGAGTTTATCTGGTCAGAGGAGTGTCAGGTCGCTTTTGATGAGTTGAAGAAGCGGTTGACGACAGCCCCGATTCTGATATTGCCATTAGGATCAGGCGGGTTCACTATCTACAGTAACGCCTCAGGGTAGGGTCTGGGTTGTGTCTTGTAGCAGCATGGGAAGGTGATTGCCTATGCTTCCAAGCAGTTATGTCCTCATAAGAAGAACTACCCTACTCATAAGAAGAACTACACTATTTATACGGAGGGCGAGTGGAGATCTTCACAGACCACAAGAGCTTGAAGTATGTGTTTACTCGGATAGAGCTCAACATGAGGCAGAGGAGATGGTTGGAGTTGATGAAGGACTTTGACATTTCATTGCAGTATCATCCAGGGAAGACCGACGTAGTTGCTGATACCTTGAACAGGTATCCGGTAGCCATGTGTTTGATTGTAGATCGTTACTTGTTAGCAGATCTAACGAGTCTGGAGATCGAGGTGATAGTGCCGGGAGTTAAGATACAGATATGGGGTCTACAGATTAAGTCGGAGTTGATAGAGATGATCAAGTCGACTCAGTTCAGTGATGTTGCTCTGCGGTGTATTTGAGAGCAGGTTCGAGTTGGACTTGTGCAAGAGTTTGTCATTGCAGAGGATAGCACATTGAGGCATGGTTCCGGACAGTATGTGCCTAGTGGAGACCTTCAGGAGCAGGTTATGTAAGAAGTCAACCGTTCTCAGTACACTATGCATCCAGGTGCCAACAAGATGTATAAGGATCTAAAGGAGTATGTATGGTGGTATGGGATGAAGTGAGAGATAGCACGCTTCGTAGCCAGATATTTAGTCTGTCAGCAGGTTAAGGCAGAGAGACAGAGGCCAGGAGGACTATTACAGCCATTGCCCATTCCGGAGTGGAAGTGGGAGCACATTACGATGGACTTTATTTCAGGATTGCCCCGTACACTAGGAGAAAAAGATGTGATTTGGGTCATCGTAGACAGGTTAACCAAATCAGCCCATTTCTTTCCATTCAAAGTGGTTTTGTCTATAGAGAAGCTTGCAGAGATGTACGTGCGTCAGATTGTCAAAGTTTCGATGAGCATTTTCTCGGATCGAGATAGTCGCTTTACTTCCTATTTCTGGCGGAGTCTGCATACTAGTTTAGGCACTCAGCTCAAGTTTAGTACAGCATACTACCCTCAGACGGACGGACAGTCAGAGAGGACTATTCAGACACTCGAGGACATGTTGCAGACTTGTGTCATAGATTTTGGAGGTTCCTAGGAGGATCATTTACAATTGGTAGAGTTTGCATTCCATAACAGTTTTCAGGCCAACATGGAGATGTCACCATTCGAGATGTTGTACGGGTGTAGATGTCGTACTCCCTTGTCGTGGGATGACGTTTGAGAGCGAGCTTTATTGTGTCCTGAGATGGTTGTGGACGCAACCGAGAGGGTGAAGCTCATCAGAGATCGACTTCGCGTGGCGCAGGATAGACAGCGGCATTGGGCCGATAGCCACCGGTGACCTTTAGATTTTGAGGTACAGCTTATACTTAGGATTATGATTTTATTTGTTTATGATTTTGTTTGATCATGTGATTATTATAGTTAAGTTTGAGACCATGTTTGTGCTAGGTTGGAGATGGTATTCCTGAGGATATCTCCGACACGAGGGTGTAGAAACATAAAAAATATGGAGATCATGCAGATTATATATTGTCGCATAGGTACTTCGAGCAAAACAGGTCCGCGTGAAGGAAAGCCGCATGAATGTTCAAAAGATATATGCAGCCCGTCGGCAAACAGCTGTGAAAGGAAGACATGCGGCCAAGAGGAGCAGTTGGACTGATAAAGCTGACAAGACCTGGCAAAATATGACAGTTCTGACACTTCGACAAGAAAGATAAGATGTGAGACGTCGCCCAAAAGCAAGGTTCGTACGCCTCCATGCGGCCAAAAGAGTTTCATCCAAGCCGCATGAACCTCATGCGACCCAGCTTATACGGCCCCAAAGTTCCCAAGCTTCATCCAAGCCGCATGAGTCTCATGCGACCCCACATGATCGAAGATTGAAAATACCATACACAACGGGACACGTGGCAAATGGACCAAGTCCTTAACTACCCAGATTTGCTGCAACAAAATCACAACAAATCGACAGATGGCAGCCCAAGAGCGGGTCTTCGCATGCTAATCAGCCACGTGGCCGTAAGCCGTCCATGTGGCTCAAAATACATCCTATTATAAATAGCAGGGAGCCACACCCCTACAAAGGCTGGCAACCTTCAAGAGAAAAGCAATTTCTTTACGAGCTAGAGACTGCATCAGATAGTCCACGAAGTAAGGCAGAGTTCATAGCACTTTCCCGAGCCTCTACCGTCACCCCAGAATCAAAACTAAATAATTGTACTTAGATTGTTTCCTAGGATTTCTTTCTAGGCTTTCCTCTGTACAAGCGAGTTTGCAATCAAGTTCAGTGTTCTGTAATACCTGTCTTTGAATTTTATGGCAAACACGATGGCGACTCTGCTGGGAACTTCCTTCTCTTCTGATGAGAAGTTGGAGACGCAATCTGACGCGTCCAAGCTCGGCTCTACACAGCAGATGCTTGAATTTCTCTTCGACCAGCAAGCCTTTGAAGAATTGCTCTCTGAAGGGATCACTAGCCCGTCTCAGAAGCGAGCTAACCCGAAGAGGACTCGTAAGGCGTCGGTGCGTAAAACTGTTGCCCTCGACCAAGTTCTCGAAAAACTCCTTCTGCAGCCCAAGACAGTGACCAAAGCTCTCATACGGCTTTGCTTTCGACTGCAGAGGACCCCACTGTCTCCAAAACGAGCAGAGAAAAACATTACGATGCTGAGTTTTTGGGGGCACAAGGGAACTCCATGCAGACAAAGAAGAAGCTGTGTAGAGGAGGTCAACGGTCCGTCCATACGGCAGCCAAATCTGGCCGCAGGCAGACAACTCATGCGGCATCCAACTGTGGTCGCCGAAAAATGATCCATGCGACAGCCAACGCTAGCCGCAGAAAGATGGTCCATGCGACGACCAATCTCGACCTCAAACAGGACGTCTCATGCGGCCCTTTCAGAAGCTCCGTGTTCGACCGCCTCTTATACGGGCCCGACGCCATGCTGCTCACTAAAGATGTGGGATGTATCAATCTGGACTCTTTTTACTACGCACCTTTGGGTGCAAAGTCAAAAAAGTCTGGGGCAGTGCGGGCCCAACCAGCCTAGTCAACTGTCCAAGTTGCTGACTGTCAGAGGGTCCCGTTGACTGTTACACGGGCTCCCGATGGAAAGTTGTACAGAACCACCCGCGTCCAGTCCCCCAGGGCTAACAGACAGGGTGGGTCTTTAATGTCTCCCTCTGAAGATCCAGAGTAAGTGCTTTTACTTGCCACAGATCAGGGAGCAAACATGATGCCTAAGCACCCGTGCACTCGGGATTCCCGAGTTCACAAGTTTGGTGCCAAGTTAGAGCAGCTTCCTACTGACTTACGTGACGTGATTAATCACAAACGCAAGACGGCAGCATCAACATGCAATGAGTTCCTTTCGGGGCGTCGTTGTACCTAAGTCATCATCAACTACTTTTGCAACAAATCAGCAGCACCTGAAGATCGACAGTCAGTTTTCCAGTGACTGCAGTAGCCAGCACCTGTACAACTTCCAGGGGACGAAGTTTTTCCTTTCGTCTCCTGTAATTCAACTCAAAAAGTTCCTCCTGGTAAGGAAAAAAAAAAGATAGGCTCTTCCAGCCCGGCCATCTCGGCCAGCATTGTAAGGAGACCCTCATCCGGGGGGTTCCCATCAACCACAGGGGGTGTCTATTTAGGCACTTGATCTAAGAAGAAGATTTTGGCACCCAGGGGTGCACCATTGGCCTCCTTGAGAGTAGATAAAGCTGGGGGTAGCATCCTCCTCAATGTATGCGACAACCTGATGTACCAAGAGCACACACAGGGGGTAAAGATCCCCCAGAACTCAACAACAGAATCAGATTTCCCTGAGGGCCACCACCCTCACCAAGACCATGCGACTTCCTGCACAGAGGGTAGCACCCCTTCCGAGTCAGAAAAAGATGGCATTCCGACGTTCCCTGACGATTTCTCTATACAAGTGTACGGCACAGAGAGTACCTCTGCCACAACCCCTTCCATCTCTACCCATGTGTGAACAGTCTTTATGACTGAAAACGATCATAAAGCACCTACCGATCGACAACGGCTAGAAGTGTTGGAAGCCATGCTCCTATCCTTGGTCAAGTCTGTGGACGATATCAAAGCTGCCTTATCAGCTCAACCAGCAAAAATGCCCGAACAAACAAGCTTGGAACCCGCAGTCAACGCGGACTCCAACACGACCGCCCCTCCTTTGGGTGATGATCCCATAGCACCATCCGTTCCTTCAGCTGCTGATGAAGCCAAGGAGGCAAGAAGGGAAGTTCAGGAGCTTCGGGCAATGTTCAATGTCCGAGATTCCTCCCGAGATCTCAAAATACGGCAGCTACACCCCGTTGCATGGAAAGATGTACATTTTCTACCACGGTACAAGCCGTTCCATATTATTTCTTATGATGGAAAGACCTCTGCTAGTCGGTACATGACTTACTTTGAAGTCACAACCGACCACTTGCCGCATAGCGACGCCATCCTCATGCGACTATTCATCAGAGCATTAGAGGTAATCGCATTCGACTAGTACCGCAACCTTCCTGACAACTGTATTCACTCTTTTGACGGCTTCAAGCACATGTTCCTGGAGAGATTCTATGAAGTGGGGCATGATGTGACGATGTCATCTCTCATGGATGTCGTTCAGGAAGAGAGGGAGCTCACATGGAACTATATCGAGCGGTCTTACCAAACCGCAATGAGATTGCCACAAGGCATCCCGAGAGCTCCTTGATTGAAATCTGCTAGAAGAAGCTACTCCCTGCAGTTAGCCTCTGGATGGGCGATGATCAGTTCAGAGATTGGACGACCTTCATCATAAGTTCTACCAACGCGGAAGCAAAATTGAAGAGGGCTCGCCAGTTGGGATTACACATCCCAGTTGGAGAAGATAAGGGCAGACGTCCTGGGTCCACCGCCAACAACAATAACTGTGGCGCCACCACCAACCGGGATAGTAAGGGCAAACAGGCCATGGTCACTGATGCGACTCAGAAGAATGAACAAAAATAGGTGAAAGGTTCGTGGCCTAAGATCAACTACTTATTTGAAGATAGTCATGTCAAACCTATCTTCGACATGCTCTTGAAAGGAGGTAGGATCCAGCTCCCTCCACAAAGACGTGAGCCCCGAGCAGCTGAAATGGAGGATCCAAAGTATTGTCACTTCCACCGCTATGTCCATCATGCTACTCATGATTGCTTCCAATTGAAGCGGTACATTCAGAATCTGATCCACTCAAAAGCTTTGTCGATAGATTTTGAAGAGGTTACCGTGGCGGCAAACATGGTATCTATTCAGTTCGGCAACTTCCCTCTGACAAGTACTCCAGACGGGTTAATACATGTCCCTCGGGCAACAATAGAGGTTACTAATCTTCCACTCGTTCGGAACCAGATATCTGGACTGGTACCTCTCACCACCTCGCGAGGAGAGATCATGTGGGTGCATCCAGACTTGGTGCCCGAAGTTACCCAGGGGGTGTCATCTCCTACCAACAAGAAGAAGGGCATGAAGTCTAAAGCCAGCCATATAATTCCAGATGAAGCTGAAGAAGCTGCAGATGTTGTTACCCGGTCCGAAGCACTAGTCCAGCCCGTACGGGATAGTCCAGCTGAAGATCCTCAGCCAGTAACGTTGCCTCCCTCTGATGTTCCAAGGCTATCTCAGCCTCCACTGGCGGATAAGTCCAAGATAAGGGAGACCCGCTTCGACAGGCTACTCCGCAATGACATACCTCAGGGGCTGGAGAGACCGTACAACTTTAACATATTAGCACAATTGGCTAATACGCCAACAAAGTTGGTGCTATACAAGCTTCTAAGGCTCTCCAAGGATCTTCGTGTTGTATTAAGCGAAGCACTCCAGAATGCTGATGCCTACTTAGCTCAGGTCAAGCCTCCAGGAGAAGACCTGCCAGCAGATCTATAGGGCGGCAATAGCACAGATGCAATATCCAATATCGTATTTACTCCATAAGACATGTTGATCAAGTCCAATTTGTATGATCACCCCTTGTATTACACTGTATACATAAGCGACATCAAAGTGGATCGGATGTATATCGACCCTGGCTCGTCAATAAGCATCATCCCGAAAAGCCTGCTCCAACTTCTTGTCATCCCTATGCATCGGCTAGCGGCGACCAACACTTCCATTAGCGATTTTAACTCGGGAAGAAACTATCCCCTAGGAAAAATCCGGTTAGAGTGTCAGATTGGTGATTTGAAGATGGAGGCTACCTGCTACGTCATAGATACAGACACTTCCTACAAC
The DNA here is from genome assembly GCA_029216955.1 of Iris pallida. Lineage (NCBI taxonomy): Eukaryota > Viridiplantae > Streptophyta > Magnoliopsida > Asparagales > Iridaceae > Iris > Iris pallida. Next base: position 1,768,824 of record JANAVB010004398.1, on the reverse strand, counting down.
ATCCTCCTGGGACGTCCATGGATACATAATTATATGATCGTGCCATCCATCCTTCACCAGTGTTTCAAATATGTCAGTAAGCATGGTTCCGTGAAGACCGAATTTGCCGACATTGATCCCTTCAAAGGGGTTGAAGCTTATTCCTCTTCCGAGGCTTGTCTATATGACGAATCCAGGAAACATATAACAGACGATCCGGAAGCCATTATAGGGCCAGAAGAACCCTTGAGAATTCGTCTCCAAGCCCACAAACCGGGCATCGCCGCATCCTTTATCGCAATATTGCATAAAGAGGTGCTCGGTTCTCCTGCCACACCTACGTAGTTGGAACCAATGGTCATCCATCTCCCAAGATCCAACCAAGAGCCAAAACCTGTCATAGGACCAATGGTGATCCGGTTGCCAAAGACCAATCAAAGGCAACAGGAAGATGCGAGGCCCTCTGCAACACCAATGGTAATCCGTCTACCAAAATCTACTCCAAGGAAACCAGAACATACAAATCTTAGCCCAATGATTATATCATGTTTTTGAATATGGCTAATCAATTAAGTTTACCATAATGACATCACTAATATTCATGTAATCACTATCATGTTGCTACTTAAACTTTGCATTGTCCTAATGTTAGCATTGTCCTAAATGTTCTCTATATCATATTACTATGCTTGTATCATATTGTTTTGTTCGTCTAACATGTTCTTAGATATGCAGTAAGCATGATCAAGCTTTGTCAAACCAGGACATATGCAATAGAGTATTATTGATGGGCCAAAAATGGTATTATACAAGAAGATTTCTCTGAACCGCCTAACGACCTATCCGGGGCCTCGCATCAGGGGTTCCGCTGCCTGGTCAGCGGACAGGGGTCGAGTGGGCAGCGCCCCCCGTCAGGGGTTCGGGAGCGAAGCTCCTGAAAGGTATTCAGATTTCCAGATCTATTTTCTTTGGACGACCGCCGTCAAGTGAAAAAGGCGTCTTCAAGTCTGCTCAAATATTTAAAGAAAGGCGTCATCAAAGGGCTCTTGGTTTTCCTATTTTATCAATGTATTTTTTATAATTTATTGAGTCTAAGAATACGATGTAAACTACATCGTACTAGCAAATAGGCTATCAAAGAAATGTTTTTCAAAATACCCTTTCATTTTGAAAACAAGTCCACTTACAAAAGCCCAAACTACTTCCTAACTGTTTGACTTTTCAAAAATCCAAAACACTAATTTACAAAACCCTAACAGAACCCTAGCAGAACTCGGCCCAAATTCGGCCAGAGTTTGTCCAGAGTTCGGTTAGTGAACGTTGCTTTTTGAACTTGGTCTTCCCACAGTTACGGATCCCAATAAGATTTTCTCATAGAGTTCTGCCCGAATTCTGCCCGAATTCTGTTAGAATTCTGTCTTTGGAAAAACTATAAATAGAGAAAGATTTCGATCATTTCAATACACTCATACACCAATTCACTTTTATATCTCTTCTCTATAAGCCTACTACTTCTTCCAAAGTGTTTTGAGCTATTCATTTTCAAATCCCAAGCCAGTTACAATCCTCTAGCCGATTTGCCAGTGCCGTACGGTCTAGAAGTTTTAGAGTGATTGTAATCAGAGGCTTGATTGAAGGTAGACACTTCACAATTGAAGTTGGTCGAGTACTTCGGATCAAAGCTCGCGTTGTAGAAGTTGCAAGAACTTCGGATGAAAACTTATGGTAATTTTCCATAGTGGATTCAACTGGAAACTAGAGTTCTTCCGACTGGACTAGTCCTCACAAGAGGAAAACTAGTATACATCCTTGTGTTTGCGTTTGCTCTCTATTCTCTACTTTTTATTTACATATTTGTGATCTTGTTACTAACATTTTTAAATAGTTAATTTTCGCTGCCTACTCTATTCACCCCCCTCTAGAGTATTGCGCTTTACAACTCGTTCTTACAATCGGTCCTACAATTAGTATCAGAGCCAGTGCTACAACTAGAGAGCGGGTGCTTGGTATATAGATATTGCTGCTCATACCAATTGCTCCTATAATTGGTATCAGAGCCAGTGCTCCATCAAAAGGTATTATATTCTGATCCCAATTGCTCCTATAATTGGTATCAGAGCGGATTATACAGGTAAAGCGAGGTAACACTACTTTTTTTAATATATTCTTTTTTATTATAGTTGTTACATAGATCACTATATTATCACATATGGTAAGTATGTACTTCACAACTGAAGGGCAATCCTCAAATAGACTTCTACTATTTGATGGAGCAAACTATAGTTATTGGAAGACACGAATGAGCTTCTACCTGAAGTCTCTAGATTTTGACTTATGATCAATTGTTGTCAATGGCTACAAAAAGCCTACTATCACTTGTATTCTCACGTACTCTATAATCAACAAGCCTTACTATAGTTACACGGAGGAAGAGAAGAAGTTAGCTAGCCTTGATGCAAAAGCTATGCATATATTTTATTGTGCTGTAGACACAAATGTATTTAATCTTATTACTAGTTGCACAACATCTCATAAAATTTGGGAAGTTCTTGAAGCTACTTATGAGTGCAGGTATGAAAGCAAAGCTAGCAACTCCAGAGAGAAGGATAGTCTTCATAATGATACAAATATGTACATGATGAAATTGGGATTTAAGGTACAACACAATCCCTTATACGAAGAAAAGCTTGTATGTGACAACTGCAAGAAGATAGACCACATCCAAGAAGATTGTACTATTGCTAGAAAGGAGAGTCACTACGAACAATCAAATGAAGGAAGATCATCGACTCACAAGTACACTAGAAGGAGCATATGGTGTGAAAATGAAGCAACATATTCTAAAGAAGAAGAGAGACCTCATCAAGCTGCAAATTTATGCTCAATGGCATTATCTAACGAGGTACAAAATAGTCCCCTTCTTGAAGAGAATGAATTTTCTTATAATAATTTATCTGATGCTTTCAGTGATCTGTTAGAAGAACACAAGAAAGTATTAGATAAGTATAAGCAAGCTAGAAAGGATATTCTATCCTATAAGCGTGAGATTGAAAAGCTTACTTGCTTATTGAATGATGCTAGAAATAGTTCTCCTTCTGATAATTCTACTGAGATTTCCACACTGAAGTTTAGATTGCATGAGGCACTTGATTGCATTGAGAAAAGCACTCAAGAAAATTCTAAACTTAAGGAGGAACTAGAATCAGAAGAGAAGAAGTATTCTATTGCTTCATGTAGAATTGATGCTATTTCTGCTAAGTATGATGAGATTTGTGCTAACTCTAAAAAGTTAGAGATTAGACTGGAAAAGCAGGTAGTATAACCTACGACTCAGTCTAACACAAGACACTTAGCAGATCACAAAGTCATACACGTCAGATCTTTTACAAAGGAAGCAAGCAAAGCTAAAGCTTCACACAACCATGCTTTCTATTACAAGTATCCACGTACATCATATCATCGCACTGCATGTTCTTATACTGCTGTACATAGCACTATTAATACTTTCTGTCATTATTGTGGTTTGAATGGACATGTTTCTAATCGTTGTCAGATAAGAAAACTAGTTAATATAAACTTGTGCAAATGGGTTCCCAAATCTAACAAATGTGGATCCAAGTATTGGATACCAAAGTCTAGGTGATATCAAAGCACCAATCCAAAACACACAACAATCAATTTAATTAACATTTAAATAAATTCAAAATAATGCACAATGACTAAAATGCCCTTAATTAGAAGAAGTGAGTGTGACAGCTGCGGCCAAAGGGAAGGCACTCGCCTCCCCGTCGAGAGCTGCGGACTCTCCTTCCATTCATCCCAACGTGCGACCCCCTATCAAGGGTATGGACGGTGGAAAAACGATGACTTAAATTTTAATGGCCATTTCGTATATTTTATCCGCGGGCCTATCATGTATCGCCTATGTGCTTCAGGCATGATCGATGCATGCCCTATCTCATTGGACCGCATGTGTTCTGTATGATGGGGCCATATGGGCCAAGCCGTATAAATGTTACTAACCCACGTGGGTGCCTCATGACTGAGCCGCATGAGCGCTACATAATTGAACATGACCAAGCCGTATAAGTATTTCATAAATAAACTGCATAAGTGATTCCTTGATCGACCCGCATGAGTACTGCATAACTGAACCGCATAAGTGCCTCAAGAGTAATCCGCATAAGTGCCTCATGACTGAGCCGCATAAGCATTGTATAACTTGGACCGCATAAATGCCTCATGATTAAGCCGTATGAGCACTGCATAACAGAACTGTGTAAGTGCCTCATGATTGAGCCACATGAGTACTGCCTAACAGAACTGTACGACTGAGCCGCATGCGTCTCATGTTCTTAAGCCGTATGCGTATCCCTCATAACTAGGCCGTATAGGTTCTGTTTGGCTAGGCTGCATAGCTAAAGAATGAACTTTGTTTTCTTCTAACTATATTTCTTTTTTGTCCTTTATAGTGACCTTGCCCATAGCTCCATCGTGGAAACTCTTGATAGGATATGCCCAATCTGTGTTGGGTGTGAGATTTGACCAGATAGTCAAACGTGTGTCGTCTCAGATTACCCGAAGTCAACCTGAAGACAGACTGAGCAAGATCAGAAGCCAATCCTTCTTCTTTTTACTTAGCATGATGAATTCTGGGAAACTGTGGGACACTCATCTGAAGCCCGTATTCGTATTCGGAGATGCTATAGCTGTCTCGAACCCCCGCATACAAGAGCTATCTGAGAGCTAGGATTTTATTTCCCACGGGATAGTGATTCACCTTCCTCAGATGGAACGCCATTTCTCCCTGTCAAGTTTTAACATGGTGCCTTTCGAGAAGCGAATGATGGATCCTATAACTCAGGACCGGCAGAGAGTCTTTGTAGGCAATATCCATTATAATAGACGAGTGCGGTCGGCGGTTGCGACCCGGGAGTCAGTCAGTTGTTCTGTCGTCGGACTAGCCCCCGGTAGTTTTATAAATGAGCTGAGACCTAATAACCGTTTCTCTGAAGCCGACACCTTCCTGAACCAGATTGCTTGCAAAGGATCCCATCCTATGGGTAGACTATCGCTGCAGAATTGGATGTATCGTTCCCCTCCGTGGGTCAACTTGACACTCTGGATTCTGTCGATGTATGAGGATTCTTTGTAGCAGCTCAGCCTCTACTATGCCATAGGGACACATGCTACGGTCTTCCTATGAACACAAGGCTGTTCATAGCGCTCCTCGAGATGTACAACTGTCGTACGGGGACCTTTTTTACACCTGCTGGGGAGATGGAGCTTGCTCTCCACGAGATGCATGACGTCTCCAAGTTGCCCTGGGAGACGAAGCTTATGAGGAGTATACTCCCACAAATGTGGAGTTTGAGGGATTAGAGCAGCAGTTCCCCGGGTTCCGTACCGTTTACCGGGAAGTGTTATGTCATCATAGCACTTGTCAACAAATATCGAAGAAAAAAGGTAAAAGTTCTGAGGGGACCCTTCCTCACACCAAGGCGTGGATCAGTTACCTGTTTGACCTTGGGACCTCGGGTCGGGTTGTCCCTCGGAGCCCTCAGACTCAAGCATGGGTGGATGCTCAGGTACAAAGCGCCAAGAGGACCAAAGCTTCTAGTGACAGATTCGAAAGCTAATCCGACAAATTCAGCTACTTCTATCAAGATACCCAACTTTTGTCCGATAAGGCCATCTTGGCTGGGTTTTTGATAATATGGCTGAGGATCTGTGTGGTCTTGGAGGGTTCTAGTTCTATTGAGAGAATAAGCCACAACCTGATCCTTCCTGCTGTCAAGTTGGTCTTCGGAGGCAGGCTAGCTCTACTTCCAACTATGGTGTGCAGAATCCATCGGGGCCTTCGTATCTTTATGTCCAGAACCATAGCTCATGTCGTTACAAAGGATTTCAATCGAATCGAACTGCCCTACCACTACCTGATGGGGTGGCTGCTAATGCACTGCCCCTTTCTGATGCGACCTGGCCCTGAGGGGAACGCGACGGCCAACGATGCGTTCATCTATCAATACCATGATATGCCTTGGACCTGTTCAACCATGCTCGACTGTCGTATTACGCTCGCGTTGGTGGACAGCTACTCCTTTTTTGTGTCGGTCCCACCTTTTACCGATGAGGAGATGAGGCGTCTTTACCTTGATGGCGGTGTCGTACCCTATATCCAATCCGAGAAGATGTTCCGCTGGTTATAGAATATACGCCCTGCACATCTGGTGTACCATAACCGTAACGTCATCTTTTTGGAACCATACTTAACTAGCCGATACTCACGGCAATTTGGGTACTGCCAGTTGTTTTTGTACAACCCGAGTCCCTGCTTGGGTTATGAGGGCGGCATCCTGGATAGCATCCGGGCCTGGCATTACTACAGTGCCGTCCGTACCCAAACCAGCTTTTCTCTACCTGATACCGGGGGCTCAGTACGTATCTCGTACATGGCGGCCCTCCACCATGTCTCCGTGAATGGGCCTCCCCATGACTTTGATGTAAGTACCAGTTTCATAATGGTACTAAATTGGCAAAAAAAATGCGAGGAGCCCAAAAAGAGGAACAAGGCAGGGAAGGCGAAGGCCGTTGAAGTGTCTGACTCTGATTCTACTAATACGAAAGAGGAGGATGAGTACAATGATCCGTCATTTCCTGCAAGTACTTCGGTGACGAGCTTGCCTTCTCATGTGCCGAGTCCTCCACGTAAGCGAAGTAAGCGTGGACTCTCCGTTGCTAACAGGCCTCGTTCCCAGAAACGGGTTGCGTTTAGGAATCGAGGGTCTGCATCGCGGAAGAGGGCAGTGACGCCGAAACCCTCCCAAAGGTAAATTTTATTTCAACCGACCACCATGTTACTTTTGGGACTTTATCTTATTGTTTCCCTTTTTTTCTTTCTACAAGCTTTGGAAGACATAAACCCTCCGGAGCCCGATGCTGCTTCCGAGATTCCTCCAGCTACGGGCACCCTGGTCGAAGAAGGTGCAAACCTTATAGAACCAGATCTTGAGGCTGCGGGGTCTCAGTTGGTCGCTACCGACCCAGCTACATCTCCTTTCGGGTCAACCAGGACTAGAGTGGCAGATGCAGGTGGTTCGGATACTGCTGTTGAGGAGGATATGGGGGCAATAGGAGGAATTATGACTGTCCAGAATGAGCTGTGGTCTCTACCGCCCTTTTCTGGTAAGCTATGTAATAATCTTACCAACAAGGAGGTTCATTCGCTCTTTCTCCATATCCTTCGAGTTAAGTTGATTGTAGGCTGTTCTGGATCTATAGGCGCTTCTCCTTCATTGTCATTGGTGGACATAGTCGTGGAGAAGGAGATAGTAGAAGACATCGGGGCGGATCTCTTACCAAAAATAAGAAGTGAACCTCCTCTCCTTCAAATCGAAAGACCCCTCGCTGCGCCGAGTTCAGAGCCGCTTATACCAGAAGTGCCGATGGTAGGGGGGTGGTTCCTGTACCAGCATCGGTGAATGTAGGGTCGGTTGAAGCTGCCTCTTCTCCGAAGACTGAACTCTCCGTTCTGCCTAATCTTCAGCTCCTTCGGGCTGTAGAAGGGGAGATTGCTGCCGTGCGGAAGTCTCGTCGCTCAGAGTTTGTTTTCCTTCTGATAGGGTCGTCAAGCTCTGCTATGCTTTCTTTTCACACGCCTTTATCTTCTTTGGCTGATATTCCTTCGACGTTGTCCTCTTTGGAGAATCTAGACGAATCGTCAAGAAATATAGTCAAGTGCTTCTACCATCATCTAAAATGGGGGGTTGAAGCTGCTTCAAGAAGGGGAACTTCATTTGCCGTGGCCCGTCATTGTGCCCAAGGCCAGATTGACCTACTGAAGACGCTTTCGGGTGGAGAAGGGACGGCCGTTCTTCTGGAGTACAAGCTGGTAGAGGCTGATCAGCGCATAATCCAGTTGCAAAAACTACGACAAGTGTCACGACCCGTACCCGCTAAAAGGGCACGTGACGCGACAACGCCCAGCCCTCACCGAAAAATCGGCGTGGAACGCTGTGGATTTCTCTACTTCTAAACAGTTTATATATATAACAAAAACCTGTCGAGAATATGGTCAACTCCGAACGGAGGACAAGCAATGAATATATATACGAGTGCTCAATCACGACTCTAAGATAACAAAGTAAAAACTGAAATGTAAAGACAACAAGACGATAAAATAATATATAACCTGTCAAGTCCAACACAAAGAATATATACAGTCCAAGTCTCTAATACAGTCCATAGTAATAACAGACTCAAATGTAGCTGGAGACAAAGTCCAGTATAAAAGACCTACTCTAATTAAGTAATAGGTAGGGTCTCGTCAGGCGGAGCTAAGCCCTGCTGGACCAAAGTCTCCAGGTCTAGGCCCACTACGTCATCCGGACCGTAGTAGGTACAATAGTCTCCCTCATCTGCATCTGTAATATTTTCAACATATCCTGTCAGGATGGAACGAGCACAATCCACTAACAACATTTCACAAGATATGACAAAAGCTATAATCTGTAAATAGAGAGTATATACAAAAAAATCATGGAATGTACATGTGAGAATCATGGCAAGGTAAGCTGTAAAACTAGAGCTAGAACAAGGCAAGTAAACTGATCATGGCATGTACAAGAAATCAAGAATCATATATCTAGGTGTGTGAATACTAGCTACAACATGTGGCCGACTTGGGTCTGCACAAGGTTATGATCTAGCCAATCATACGTGTGGTGTAGGATTGGCATTCACAAGGTTCACAATATATACAAGGCGGATATGACCACACATCTACACTAGTACTCCCCGTCCCCGACTGGTAGAGTGGATCCAAGCAAGACACGTTACGACACAGGATTCTACGAGAAGGGAGCAAGTCTCCTCGAGAATCGGTGTCCATATACTGCACAAGAACTACAAGGGGGCTTGCACAAGATATACCAAGATAACGAGGAATAACATCTCATGTCGGGATCCATGAATACCAATCCGTGTGACCAATGTGTCGAGAACAAGCATATCTACACTAATTACATGGATTATATCAGTCAGCATAAATTGGAAAAGTGTCAGAGAATGTACTCGCCTGAAATATGATATGGTACGTCAACCGGAGCAAATGCAGCGTCTCGAGGACCTATAGAGAGCAAGACTTATCAATACTATACTTAGGAAATAAAGTTAAATCAATTTAAATCCTATTAGGTCATTCTAGGTCAAGTCACGTCAAACTAGACTATACGAGGTCAACCTAAGTCATTTTAGGTCTATCTGGGTCATACTGGGTCAATGCAAGTCAAACGGAATCAATCTAGGTCAATTTGAGTCAACGGTTGGCTTTTTGGTCAACCGGTCAACTCTGGTCAACCGTGGTCAACTGTGGTCAACCCTAGGTCAACTCTAGGTCACTGGTGACTAACAGTTGACTTTCGGTCAACTGCACAAGTCTAATGGAATTTGGGACTAAATTGGGTAAAGTGTTGACCCATAGTTGACTTTTGGCCTAAAAAGTCAACCGTGGTCAACCGGGGTCAAGACTAGGTTTAGGCAGCTATTTCTACTCATTACCAACCTATACAACCCATATCCAAGTCCATCTTGGACTTGGAAACTCAAATCTTGGCCATGGGCCAAATCCCTATTTTACCCTTAAAAAGGGCAAATTTCACCCTTCGGCGACTAGCTAGTTAACCCACCTACGCTCGTTATTTTGACCCAATCTCCCTAGGGTAGTAGGGTACTATCCTATAGGTTCGTTATCTACCAAAATACCTAGATAAAGTGGACGTTTAGTCCACCTTACGGCCCGTTGTCAAAATCTTGACTATTTCAAGATACGCACCGATACGGCGCGATACCGGCGCCCTACGACTCCGATTTCCACCCGAAAGCTTACCCGCAAAATCTAAATCACGTATTCTAGGCCTATGTCAAGTTTCATCGTGATCCGATGCTCTGGGCTCAATTTACCCTTCTAACTCGATTTCTATCAAAAAGTCCTCTTTTTACTCTAATTCTCAATCCCTCTTTTTATCTCAATTTTAGTTCCTCTTCTTCTTCTCAACTTCTCATCTGTTTCTTCTAACTCAAATCCTTCTTCTAGTTTCCTAACTCCTCCTAATTCTTCTCTTTTCTTTCCTATTCTCTCTTCTATCTTTCTTTCAATTCTTCCTTTCTTCTTCTCCTTATTCCTAACTTCTTCTTTCTAACTTCCTACCTATCAATCCACATATATACATATATATATATATCTATATATATATACCTACATATATACATATATATAGGCCATTGGGGGGGGGGTTTAAGGTGTACGTAGGGGTCACAGGGGGGGGGTTTTGGAGCTGCCAAGGGCAGCTCCTGCTGCTGCTGCTGCTGCTGCTGTAGTCCTGCAGCTGCTGCTACTGCATGCTGCCTGCTGCTGCTGCTATGCCTCTGCAGCTGCTGCTGCTACTACTTCTCTCCCTCTCGACCCTCTATACATATATATATCAATCCTATATATATCTCCATCTATATATATATATATATATATCTATATATATATATATCTATCTACAATTTCCTATAGGTAATCAGATATCTATATATATATATCGATCCGTCCCTCTACCTATATATATATGAACACTCACACACGACCACATATTCATATAAACACACACACACATATAAATACATATATATACACACAACCATATATATATATATAAACTCCTATACTTATGTATATGTATATAACCACATACACACACACACCCATGACAACTCCACCACTACCACTCTCTACACCACCACCACCACCAACATTCTCTCATTTCCACCACTCTCTACACACACACACACACAATTACATATTATACATACATACATATATACACATATATATTCACATATATATATATACATATACTATTCAATATAAAACTCCTAATTAATCCCTTAACCTAGATTTTAGGGAACCTAATGAAATCTAGGGGCAAAGTGTAGAGAATGTTATCCTCTCTAATTAATGTGAGGGAAGTAAATGAAGAGGAGAAATAAGTAGAGAGTTAATGACAAACCTAATGGAGAGAGAGAGCTTGGAGGAAGAAGAGATTTTTTTTTGAAGAAGAAGAAGTGGGTGACTTTGTGGAGAAGAAAGAGAGGGGGGGTTTAGCATGGCCGGCCACCTCTCCCATGGGCTATTGGGTTGGGATCCAATAGCCCACAACCCATTAAGCTTGGTTTGGGTTCAATTTGGAATCGGGTTGGTTCGGTTTGATTTCGGTTCGATTCTAAACGACTAATTAGCCTCTAAAATAACTAATTAAGTCATGGAAAATAGGTTAATAATTTCTAGCCTATTTATGATGGTACATGGGCTAAGCCCAGCTAGTATGGGGGTCCCGCTAGGGTCCAGGCTACCCGGGTCTCCAAATTGGGTCCGAATTGGATAAAATTTAAACCGACTCAAATAAATCCCAAAAAATCACATAAAATAAATAAAAATTCCTAAAAATTATAAAACTTGAAAATGACAAAAATACCCCTAATTTGAAAAACTGGGGGTGACAACAAGTCGATGTACCTGCTGCTGTGGTACAGGAGCGTGCTTTCCTTGAAACGGCTGTAAAGAAGGTGAAGGATGTACAGGAGACAACCAAGCCTACCTTGGTAGAAGACCTCCAGAGGTTGTCTCTGAAGTATGACACTCTGAGCTAGAAGGGAGAAGCTTGCCTGATTCGTAAGGAGGCCACAGTTCATCTAATGGCCGAAACTAATAAGCAAATCCTCCAGCTCCAAGCCAAGCTAGCTTCACTGGAGAGAGAACTCTAAGGTACCCCTCACGAGAGAGAGCTGATTTGCGAGGAGACTGATAAGGTCACCCAAGCCCCTGCCGCTCTGGAGGGTACGCTAAAGAAAGTAGAGGACAATTGGCAGGCTCATGCACATCTTGAGGATGCTGAAAAGCTAACCCAGGAAGCTGAACGCCGAGCCAAACTGAGAATCGAGCACTCAACTGCACAGTTGGAAGATATTCTCACTAAACTATGCGTTGCTGATGAGTAGTAGACTTTTCTTCAGCTCTTTCCTCTTTTTTTGAGATGTAATCCTATGAATGTAACTGATTTTGAATAAATAGAATACACTTATTCCATTCTTTCCTTGTGGTATTTGTGGTGCTTGTACTAGAGGGCCTAATATAACATTTGTGTTTGATAAAGGACATCCCACTGGGGGACTTTTTGTGGTCCTATTGCCCTTTTGTGCATTTAGAGATACGAGCAATAGATTTGAATGATATTTTGTGGACCTATTACTCTTTTTGTGCACCGATGGTACGAGTAATAGATTAGGATAACTTTTATGGACCTATTACTGATTTGCGCACTGATGGTGCGAGTAATAGATTTGAAACGAAACCTAACAGATATAATATGGACGTGATAGGTTTTGTGGTCTTAACACCATGTCTTTTATCCCGGGTTGGGTACAGGTGTTAAGTCATGAGACCATCGGTATCAGAGGTAATATGGACGTGACACACGATGATCATAAAATTTTTGGTGAACCTATTACCCTTCTGTGCACTGGTGGTGCGAGTAATAGATTTTGAGATAAAACCCAACGGAGGTAATATGGAAGTGATAGGTTTTGTGGTCTTAACACCATGTCTTTTATCCCGGGTTGGGTATATGTGTTAAGTTAAGAGACTATCGGTATCAGAGGTAATATGGACGTGATACACGATAATCAGGACCATGAAGTTTGCTCCGAGATAACGATAAGCTGGCAGACTCATGTGTGATAAAGCATTAGAGTGGAAGTTCAGAGGTATAAGCATACATGACTCACCACTCAGGGAGATGCAATGTGAATCTACTTGGAGTAAATAGAGTGTGAGTTCAGAGGTACTTGGTGTACATAACTCGATAGCCTGGGAGATTTGGTGGTTTGAGGAAGTACCAGCATGTCCTTAGATATAGTATTTCTTCAGGAATTTGCCGTTTATGGGCATCATGAGCAAGTCTCCATTCTGTTTCGCGAGTCGGTATGCGCCATTGGAGATTACGGTCTCGATGATGAATGGACCCTCCCACTTGGGTTGGAATTTGTCGACAGTTTTGTGAGTCATGACCATCGCTCTGCGAACGGCCAAGACGAGATCGCCTATTTGGAGTGTCATCTGCTTGACTTTCTTATTGAAGTCCCGAGAGATGCGTGCTTGATAGAGCTTGATGCTTTATTGAGCTTGCAAGCGCTTCTCGTCTAAAGCTTCCAATTCTTGTAGCCGTCAGCGGTAGTTATCGTCCAATGTCAACTGGTAAGTAAGGGCCCCACAAAGTAAGGGGATCTAGTCTCCAATGGAAGAACTGCCTCGCTCCCGTACACCAGAGAGAACGGTGTATTTCCTGTAGCCATCCGAATCGTAGTGCGGTACGCCCATAAGCATTCGCCCAACTTTTCATTCCAGTTGTGCTTGTTTGAGGACACGAACTTCTTGAGAAGCTTGATTATGGTCTTGTTAAAGGCTTCGGCTAGACCATTAGCTGATGGGCTGTATGTCGTTGAAGCTACATTTTGAATCCGATTCTTGTCACAGAATCGATAGAAGGCATGGCTTGCGAACTGCGAACCATTGTCATGAATGATCCTCCGTGGGAGTCTAAAACGGTAAATAACGTGATGTTTTATAAAACTGATCATGTTTGACATCTTTACCTCTGCCAGCGGAACAACTTCTACCCACTTAGAGAAGTAGTCCATAATTGCAAGTATAAACTGGTGCCCTTTGGATGACGGCGGGGTGATTGGGCCAATGATGTCCATTCCTCATACTTCAAATGGCCAAAAGGCCACCGTGGGTACAAGAATTTGGATGGCAGATGTATGAAATCCGGTGGATCTAACAAGCCTTACACTTCTTTGCATAGTCGACTGTGTCTACTACCTTCGTAGGCCAGTAATAGCCCAGCCGACGGAGACGGTACTGCAACCTCAGTCCAGGTTGGTGAGCCCCCCAAATGCCATCGTGAGCCTCACGTAAAGCTTCTTTGGCTTCTGTATTTGACAGACATCTTAACAGCAGCCCGTCATAAGATCGTCGATATAACATTTTTGTTTTTGTGTCATAAGAGAATCTGAGAGGATGCCTTCTGATTGAAGTTGCTTCTTTCATATTCTTGGGCAGGATTACGTAGACCGCAAAGTCGATGAACGGGAGTCTCCAGTCTTGTACGTCATTGGTTATCTGGGCGGAGTAACTCGTATCCAATTGAACATTGTTTTTGGGACATACCAACTCATGGCCTATCAAGTCGACTAGTTGATGAGCATAATTTGGAACCGCCAAAGAAGCGATGAGGTATTCGACTCCCACTTTATGGAAATTGATGTCTGATGATAGGGAATCAGGTCCGTATTACGAACCTCGTATGAGCCTCAGATTTGATTAACAATCAACTGCGAGTCGCCATATGCTTCTAGGTATTCGACTCCTACTTATTTTATTAGTCGGAGCCTGGTGACCAAAGCGTTGTATTCGGCTACATTGTTTGAGCAGGATTCTGTGAGAGAATATACCCGGTTGACCACCAGTCTGAAGGAAGAAATTAATACTATCCCAACTCCAGCGACGATGTTACCTTGGGGCCCCTTTCTTGATGCACCGTCGAAGAACATTTGCCAAACGTTATCATGTGAAGTCATGTTTGAGTTAACGACTTCATCTGAGATTTCTTCATAGATTATGACTATTTTTGAGCCTGAATAGGCTGCTAGAAAGTCGGCCAAGGCTTCACCTTTGATAGCCTTCTGTAGAACGAAAACCATGTCATAGGGGATAACAGTATCGCCCATGTGGCTAGATGAGAACTGAGTGCGCCTGGCTTGGTCATGAGAACCCTGAGGGGATTAACTCGCGAGACAATATGGATGGTCTGTCCTGACACATAGTGTCGTATTTTCTGAATGGCGAACACCAAGGCAAGGCATTCCTTCTCCACGGTGGTGTACCTATGCTCCGGCCCTAACATCATTCGACTGAGATAATAGATGGCTTGTTCGTGCCCCGCATCATTGTTCTATGCTAGGAAGGCGTCGAGGGAGTGTTCCAGCGCTCATACATAGAGCAGGAAAGGCTTTTCGACGACCGGGGCTACCAAAATCGGCAGATTCGACAAGTATTCTTTAATGTCATCAAAGGCGCGTTGACATTCTTCATTCCATACGAAAGAGACGCCTTTCTTCATGGGTTGTGTGAAGGGTTGACCTCGTCCTGAGAGGTTAGATATGAACCTCCTAATGTAGGCTAGTCTTCCTTGAAGGCCGCGGAGTTCACGGAGGTTCTTCGGTGGACTTATCTCCAGGATTGTCTTTGTCTTATCGGGGTCTATGTGAATGCCCCGGAAAGTAACGACAAAGCTGAAGAACTTCCCGCTGGACACACCTAGGAAGGACTTGGTGGGATTCATCTTCAGATTCTGTGCTCGCATAAGGTCGAACACTGTCCTCAAATCGTGTAAGTGATCATCGTAGGAGCAGCTTTTGACGACGATATCGTCAACGTAACACTCCATCGCCTTGCGCAAGTGATCTCTGAAGATGACGCTCATAGCTCGTTGATATATAGCACCAACGTTCTTCAGGCCGAAGGGCATGACTGTGTAACAATACACACAGATCGGTGTTCGAAATCACGTATGCTTCTCATCGTCAGGAGACATTTTGATTTGATCATATCCTGAAAAGCCATCCACAAAGGATATGTCCTCGAAGCCACACGTATTATCGATCATTATGTCGGTGATGGGAAGAGAGAATTCATCCTTAGGAAATATTGCATTTAGATTGCGAAAGTTGATGCAGATTCGGATCTTTCCGTTCTTCTTGACAACTGGTACTATATTAGCTATCCAGTCTGGGTGCTGCTCCTCGCGGATGAAACCTCTAGCTATTAGCTTATTTACTTCCGCTTCAATGGAGTTCATGATGTCTGGATGGAACGTCGTTGTTGTTGCTTGACTGGTTTTGCATCCGGATGAATATTGAGCTTATGAAGTGCGATCTCGGGGTTTAGCCATGGCATGTCTACATAGATCCAAGCAAAAACGTCGATATACTCTCTGACGAGTTGCAACAACGACTCTCGCTCGTCGTCCGTCAGGCTTTTACTGACGAAGATTGGCTTTGGAGAGGATTCGTTACCGAGATCAACTTGCATTACTTTGTCTTCAGTGGGAGGGTCCCTTTGTTCAAAGTGCTTCTCCCATTATGCATCAAGTTGTTGGGCCCATGGCTCCAATTCAAGAGGTTCGAGTAAATCTTTGTCTTCCTCTTCAATGTCAGCGGATGCCATATTGACAGATAATGTCTGCCTGAATATATCTCCAATGCTGTCATCAGAATCGAAATAAGGTGATTCAGATGAGTGAGAATGCCACTTGCATTCCTCATCGGAGCTCTCAGGCGTTGAACATTGCAAGAAGCTCCTAGACTTCCCTCCTTGCCTCCCTAGCTTCGTTTGCAGCTGAAGGATCGGATGTTCCTAGAGGACTGTCACCCAAAGGAGGAGCGGTCGTGTTGGAGTCCGCATTGACGGCGGGTCCCAAGCTTGTTTCTCCAGGCATCCTTGCTGGTTGAGTCGGTAAGGAAGCTTTGATTTTGTCTACTGACTTGACCAAGGACAGGAGCATGGCTTCAAGTACTTCTAGACGTTGTCGATCAATAGGCCCTTCATGATCATCGCCGTCCATAAAGACTGTCCATATATGGGTAGACGCGAAAGGGACCATAGAAGAGGTGCTCTCCGTATCGTATCCTCGTACAGAGAAATCGTCGGGGAACGTCGGAATGTCCTCTTCCTCGGTATCAGAAAGGGTGCTACCCCCTGTGGAGGAAGCCGCATCGTCTTGGCGAAGGCGGTCACCCTCAGGGACGTCCATGTCTGTTGCGTAATTCCAGTAGATTGCTATCCCCTGTGTATGCTTTTGGAAACCGGGTTGTCACATACATTGAGGGGACTGCTACCCCCCGGCTTCATCTACCCCCAGGGAGGTCGATGATGCACCTCCAGGTGTTGGAAGCTTCTTTCTGGATCGAGTGCCTAGGTAGACACCCCCTGTGGCTGTCGGTGGCAATCCTCCAGATGAGAGTTTCCTTGCAGTGCTGGCTGAGATTGCCGGGTTGGAAGAGCCAGTCTACTTTTCTCCTTTGCCTGGAAGAACCTTTCGAGTTGAATTACAGGAGGCGAAAGGAAATTCCTCGTCTTCCGGGATTTGCACCTATTTCTCAAGTTGTTGTCGGACAGGTGCTGGCTAGTGCAGTCGTTAGAAAACGGACAGCCGATCTTTAGGTGCTGCTGACTTGTCACAGCAGCAGTTGATGATGACTTGGGTGCAACGACGCCCCGAAAAGGGCTCATCACTTGCCAAGGTTGCTTCTTTCTCCTTGCGTTTGTGAGTAATCACATCTCGCAAGTCGATAGCAGACTGATCTTCCTTTGCATCCAATTTATGGACTCGGGTATCCCGAGCACACGGGTACGTAGGTATCATGTTTGCTCTCTGATCCGAGGCTAGTAAAAGCACTTGCTCTCGATCGTTGGAGGGAGACTTTGAGACCCACCCTATCCGTTAGCCCTAGGGGACTGGACGCGAGTGGTTCTGTATAACTTTCCATCAGGAGCTCATATAACAGTTAACGATGACCGCTGACGGTCAGCAGCTTGGACAGTTGACTGGGCTTGTTGGGCCTGCACTGTCCTAGACTTCTTTGTCTTAGCACCCGAAGGTGCATAGTAAGAAGGGTCCAGATTGGCATATTCCACATTCTCAATGGACCGTATGGGGTCGGGCCTGTATGAGAGACAGTCGAATACAGAGCTTCTGACAGGGCCGTATAAGACACCATATCTGCGGCCAGGATTGACTACCGTATATGCCATCTGCCTGCGGCCGGAGTTGGCTGCCGCATGGGCCATCTGCCTGCGACCAGAGTTGATTGCCGCATGAGCCATCTGTCTGCGGCCAGAGTTGGCTGCTGCATGGTCCATCTGCCTGCGGCAAGAGTTAACTGCCGCATGGGCTATCTGCCTGCGGCCAGAGTTGGCTGCCGCATATGCAGACTGCTCATCTCTCTTATGGGGCCTCTTCCTCGTCCGCGTGGATTTCCCTTGTGCCCCCAAAAGCTCAACATCGTAGTGTTTTCTTTTACTAGATTTGGGGACAGCGGGGTTCTCTGCATTCGGAAGCAAGGTCGCAGGAGAGCTTTGATCACCGTCTTGGGCCGCAGAAGGAGCTTCTTCGAGAACCTGGTCGGGGGCAATAGTTTTGTGCTTCGACGTGCTGCGAGTTCTCTTTGGGTTGGCTCGCTTCAGTGATGGGCTAGAGCTCCCTTCAGAGAGCAATTCTTCGAATCCTAGTTGGTCAAAACAAAACACGAGTATTTGCTGCGTAGAGCCGAGCTTGGACGCGTCGGATTGTGTCATAAACTTCTCATCAGGGGAGAAGGAAGTCCCCAGTAGAGTCGCCATCTTGTTTTCCATTAAATGTCAAGAATAAAAAAATTACAGATAAATTGAACTTGATTACAAAATTGCTTGTACAAAAGAAAGCCTAGAAAGAAATCCTAGGAAATAATCTAAGTACAATTGTTTAGTTTTTGATTCTAGGGGGGCGACGATGGAGGTTCGGAAAAGTGTAGCAACTCTGCCTTACTTCTTGAACTATCTGACACGATCCTTGCTCTTGAAGAAATTGCCCTTCGTAGGTTGCCAGCCTTTTGCATAGGTATGGTATCCTGCTATTTGTAGTGATAGATATCTTGAGCCGCATAGATGGTCATGTGACCACGTGGCTACAACAGCACACAAAGACCCGCTCTTTGGCCGCCAGCTGGTGACTTGTTGAGATTTTTTTGCAGCAAATCTGGGTGATTGAGACTTGGTCAGCCTGCCACGTGTCCTATCACAGGATAGGATAAATCTGCTTGAGTCATTTTGAGCCGTATAGGTCTTTTAGTGTTCAGCCATGCTGGGCCGCATAAGACTCATGCGGCTTAGGTCGCAGACTCCCTTAATCCGTATATAGCTTGGGGACTTTTGAGCCGCATAGATTCTATATTCTCGGCCGCATAAATCTCATGCGGCTCAGGTTATAGTCACCCTTGGCCGCATACAGCACATAGATTGAGCCGCATAAGGTTCATGCGGCTCAGGTCGCAGTCCTTCTGGCCGTATGACTATGTCCAGGCTGGTGACATGACATTTTGTCTGATCACATCTTATCTTCTTCATTTTTGTCAGAGCTGTCAGTTTTGTCAGTTTTGACAGAGTTTGTCAGCTTTGTCTAAAGGGTCGATCGGCTTGGCCGCATAAGTAACTCTTCCTTCTGCGGCTCAAATCAGTCTGGTTACTTTTTAATATATAATTCGAGATAGTGAAGATGGGCCGCAGGGGGCATATCGAGTCTGCCATGCGATTTTTCTTTATGTGGACCAATTTGGCCCAAAGTTCTCATGCGGTCAGTTGTGATCCGCATGAACCCCATATTTTCCATGCTTCTACAGCCTGCTTAACATGCTAAACAAAATGATGCTATGATGTTGCCTTTCCATACGAATTGCCATAACAAATTTAAGATGTTAATGCTAATGTTGCCTCAATGATGCTGAACCTGATAACACCAAGAATTCTACCATGTTGTCTTGCTATGAACACTGCTTAAACATGTAATATTTGCTAAACGATGTCTTTCCATGATCGCTATTTCATGTTCAATGTATGTTAACCCAAACCCTGCTTGAGAGATGTCTTACACAAAGAAATGCTATATCATGTTATAACATGTTTACTTACTTCAGTGAATTCTGCTCAAGAACTGTAAACTGATGTTAGGACCCAAATAGAAAGATCATTGCTAATAATGTTTACTTCACTGGACTGGTTCTGCTCTCCAGTACATAGATGATGTACTGACCCACGTTATGGGTACTCTTTTTAGGGGCTCTTATTTGGGAAGTTCTGTACACGAAGATTGGCTTGATCGGTCCCACGGCATCGAAAATTTGTTGGACATGCAAAATGCTCCTTGCAAAAGATGATGTCTCTTCTGTTTATAAAGGACATAATGTATGAAACATTGTAATCAGTTATTCCAGTGAGTTGTAAGCCAAGTTGGTATATCGTGTTGTAATTAAATGTATCGAGTATCAAATGTAAAGCCTTATGGCATGAGTTTCAGTTGGCTATTAATGTAATATGGGATGTGTTGTAAACTTTGCATTCTACTGCAAGTCTTGTACTCTATCTTAATTATCAATAAAGACAGCTTGTTTCTACATATCTCTGTGCGACTTTACGTTATATGCTTATTTTTGCTGCTATAATTTAAGTCATGTGTTCTATTTAATGAGTAAGAACGTCCCTATTATCTTTGATTTGTCTGTTTCTGCTGCTGCGATGTGTTCCTATTTGGAGATTATCAATTTTGTTTCCGTCTTTGCCTTATACAAGTGCAATACAAGACTTGTACGGCCTCACGCCCAAGCGAGGATGAACGATTCGGCATGAGTCAAAGCGAGGACGAATGATTCCCGAATTGGGGCATGGCAGGTTGGGCCAATGTCGAGCCCCGAAATTAAATTAAAAGTTAGGTCGAGTTTTACGGTAGATGGTCAAATAGCCTAAATTGACCCGAAAGTTGTGCGACATAAATAGAATACAAGAGAACAAGTTTTTGTGGGACATGATATATCAAAATGAAGATAAACTTCTCTACTACAAAACTTACAGTGAGTTTCGAGAGATTGACATCCCTGGTGCTCCAAAAATCAATGTCACGGAAACGTACATTTAATGATCAAAACTAATTATAATAAGATATTTATTAAAAAATTATTTAAAAAAGTTCAAAAGAACCCAAAATTCCAAGGGGCTTGCAACCGTTCTCCTACAATTATGCTTGGAGTTTGGAATGTTAGAGCCTTGTTGAGTTTGTCTGAAGTAGGTGGAAGCGTTGCAATCACAATATTTTTCATTTGGGGGACGTATTAAACTAGTGCAGTCAGTAGTAACAGCTGTCGTTCTTTTTTGGCTTGTTCTACTCCCAGTGGCTATAATTCGCCGGGTGGAAATAATATGTGCTGACTTTATATGGCCGGGGGGGATTCATAACATCTCTTGGGCATCTCAATGCAAGCCTAAAGATGAAGGTGGTGTGGGCTTAAACTCCAAAGAGGTTATACGGGATGTGATGGGTTTGAGGTTAGCTTGGAATCTCCTATAAGGGACATCTTTATGGGCTAGTTGGATGAGAAACTAATACTTGAAGAACATCTACAACGTACTGCGTCTACATCCTACTGAAAGAACTAAGGTGGCCACCTTGTAGTATATATATGATAGGCTATCCGTGATGGCCACCTTATAAAATAACCTTCTTCCAAAGAAAATTATATATATATATATATATATATATATATATATATATATATATATATATATATATATATATATATATATATATATATTTTATATATATATTTTATATATATATATATATATATATATATATATATATATATATATATATATATATATATATATTATATAAGGTGGCCATCAAGGATAGCCTATCATATATAATCTAAAAGAACTAAGGTGGCCATCTACAACGTACTGCATCATGGAATCTCCTACAAGGGACATATTTTTATGGACATATTTTTTTGCAAAACCTCGAATCCCTCCAATATATATATATATATATATATATATATATATATATATATATATATATATATATATATATATATATATATATATATATATTTATATATATATATATATATATATGGAAATTAGTTATGTTTTGCAAAACCTCGAATCCCTCCACTTCGCCCAAGAACTAAACCCCTAGTGTTGGTCCATTGGCTAATGGTCACACCTGATTTTGATAATCAACGACGACTTTGGTCAAAACGGAAAATATATAAATTGCTCTAGGTTACAGAAATCAAAGACGAAAAACATCTACAATATACTGCATCTACATCCCACTACTACTCAGTATATCGCATCATCATCCAGAAGCAATCGTATTATAATCCAGATCGAGTCATTTTATATTTTATTCTGTATTTTCAATTTTATTGAGTCTAGGAAATATAAATGCGAGGTCGTTCGGGATTGATACTGACTTAGGTTATTCCCAGTCCACATATCCAAATAAGCCTACCTATTTAATTCCACAAACCCATAATTCTAAATAGCCAAAAACCTATGCAAATTTGTCCCATTCAAATCTGGTTCTAAGCCAACAGTATTCGGCCAACTCCGACTGAATTTTGTCCGAGTTCGGAACGAGTTTAGTCTAGGTTATTTGAAATTCAGTTCCCACTAAATCTGTATTCAATGTTCGTTTGTGAGATTCATGCATCCGAACTCTGCCTGAACTATGCCCGAGTTCGGTCAGAAAAAATACTATAAATAGAGAAGGACTTCTACCTTTCCAAATCACTCATTCACTATCTCTTCTCTATCATTTTAAAAGTGTTTTCAATGATCTAAAGCTTTCACAGCTAGCCTACACCACTCTTAGCCAAAGCCAGTACAGTTCTGTTCGATCTAGTTTTTGTTCAGAAGAGTTGTATCAGAGGTTGCAATTCAGAAAATGTTCCAATTTTTAGAATCAGTTTGTTGGAGTCGTTCGCGTGCTCGTCACCAAGGCACAATATTGTAAAGAGACTACAAGCTCTAATTTAGCTTGTGAATAGTAGATTAATATCGAGCAAGAGTACTCGAGACTGGAGTAGTCCTCTCAAAGGGAGACCGATATACATCGTGTTGTGCACTAATTTTGATTCTATGTCTCCTACTTTACTGTGTTTAGTTACTGTCTCTTATATGACACAGTTTTTATATCTGCTTAAGTTTAGATTGGCAATTATTTCTGCTGCACAAGCATATACTCTATTCACGCCCTCTAGAGGTGCTTAATGGTCCTACAATTGGAATCAGAGCTGGTTATATTCAAATATAACACTAGAGAATATATATGGCAGCCGTGAAATCTATATTCAACGGTGAAGGGCAATCCACAAGTAGACTTCCACTATTTGATGGAATGAATTATACCTATTGAAAAACACAAATGAGTTTTTTCTCAAATCACTTGACTTTGATCTTTAGTCAATAGTGATAGATGGTTATAAGAAACCACCTAGAATTTTAGTTGATGGTGATCTAGAAGACAAGCCACACAACAAATACACAGATCAAGAAAAGACAAAGGCTTGTCTAGATGCACAAGCCATCAATGTACTATTCTGTGCAATTGACAAAATTGAGTTTAATCGTGTTTCTACCTGTACTACGTCCCATGAAATTTGGAGACTTCTTGAGGTGACTCATGAAGGAACCTCTTAAGTGAAAGAATGCAAAATCAACATACTAACACAGGAATATAAATCATTCAAGATGAAACCTGACGAGTCAATTACATAGATGTTTACTCATTTTTTTGATATTACTAATCCTTTACAATCTTTTGGTAAGGATTACAGCAGTCACGAGAAGATCAGAAAGGTGCTAAGGGCTCTAACCAAGAATTAGAACCCGAAGGCAACTGCGATCATAGAAGGAAACGATCTCACCATAATGAATCTGGAGACACTTATAGGCAAGCTGATGACCCATGAGCTAGAGTTGCAAGAATTTGAAGAAGTAATACTCAAGGAAAAATCTATTGCCTTCAAAGCACAAGCCAAAAGAGTCACATGCAATGACTCTGACATATAATTATCTAGTGGTGATAAGTAGGCCCTGCTAGTCAAAAATTTTAGAAAGTTCTTGAAGTTTGAGAGATCAAACCGAAAGAAGAATGACGTCCACGAAAGCAATGAAGAAGAAACAATCTGCTTTGGATGTAAAATTCAGCTCAAAAAGGACCGTCCATTGTCAAAGAAGAGCAGTCTATATGATCGATCAAGATCAAACAGGAAAGCTACAATAGGTCAAAAGTATGTCAATACAAGCATCTGGCACGAAAGTAAGGCCAGTGAATCAGAGGAGGAGGACTGACCTAGCAGCATTACAAATGTCTGTCTAATAGCATTTGATAAGGTATCAACTAACCCTCTGTATGATGATTTTACTTTCGATGAGCTTGAAACTACCTTTAGCGAACTACTTGAAGAACACAAAAATGTTTTAGACAAGTACAAGCAACCTCGTAAAGAGATTAAGGCACACATAACCGAAATAGCTAGATGTCTAATCTCAATAAAGATATTAAAGAGACGTCTACTACCGATAACACAGAAGAGATCATATCTAAGCTTAAAGTAAACTATTATGAGGCTATCTTCACTATTGAAAAGAAAGAAAGAAACTATGTCAATGTGCAAGACCCTTATGACAAAGATAAGAAGTTACACTTAGTCACTGAACAAAGACTTATAGACATGACTGCTTAATATGAGAAGCCTTGTGTGGTATATAAAAAGTTAGAGATCAAGTTATGCAAACAGACCATTCCTGTTACATAGCCGAAGGTTAGTCCTAATGCTAAGCATACATCTGAGAGGACTAAGCCACAGAGAGCACGTAAGCAATACGTCACTCACAATCATACTTTCACCTACAGGTTTCCAAGGAAGACACATAATAATATCAACACAGAATCAAAGAGCACTTTTTCAAAACTCATATGCACATATTGTGGTCACATGGGCACATATCACAATATTGAAGAGTTAGAAAGCTTGTTGACACTAACATACTTGCTTGGATTCCTAAAACTAATCATAAAGGACCCTTGAGGAAATGGGTACCAAAGGATTCATCTACTCGTTTTATAGGTGGACCCTCAACCCTCTCATTCTAGAAGCAAGTTGATTCTCAATAGCGAATGTTTGCAACACATGACTGGTAATGCATCTTTATTCGCTACACTATCGATGAAGAAAGAAGTATACGCCACCTTCAACAATAATTTAAAAGGTGATATTATTGGTAATGGCACTGTTATGTCTTCCTATCCAGTAATAAAAGACGTCTGTCTAGTAACCGAGTTGAAACATAACCTACTGAGCATAAGTCATTTGGCAGATAATGGTTATGTCATCAACTTTGTGAAAGACAAATGTTCTATCCATGATATGTCATCTGGTTCCGTATATGAAGGGATTAGGGAAGACAATGTTTATGTTTTATTTTTAGAAAGTACTAAAAATTTAGTGAAATGCCTAGTAGCCAATCAAGATAAAAGCTGGCTATAGCACATAAGGCTAGGACGTGCAAATATGGACAATATCTCACGACTATGCACCAAAAAGCTGGTAGAAAGACTCCCATAGATCACATTCAATAGAGATATGGTATGTGCTGATTGTGAAAAGAACAAAGCAACTAGGTCATCCTTTAAATCCATAAACGCTGTAAGTACTTCTAGACCTTTGTAGTTAATTCATATGGATTTGTTTGGTCCTAGTAAAGTCGCTAGTCTTGGTGGTAAGCTCTACGCTTTTATGATTGTTGATGATCTATCTTGATATACTTGGGTTTCTTTTATCAAACAAAAGTGATGCCATTTTTGAATTTCAAATATTTTACAAAAGATACAAAACGAAAAAGGCTTCGTGATTACTCGAATCATGGCGACGAATTCGTAAATGTCGATTTCAAAACGTTTGTGATGATAGTGGATATTACCTCAAGTTTTTTTGTCCTAGAACTCCTTAACGGAATGGTATTATGGAGC
The DNA here is from genome assembly GCA_029216955.1 of Iris pallida. Classification (NCBI taxonomy): domain Eukaryota; kingdom Viridiplantae; phylum Streptophyta; class Magnoliopsida; order Asparagales; family Iridaceae; genus Iris; species Iris pallida. The sequence continues at coordinate 1,743,112 of JANAVB010004398.1, read as the reverse complement.
AGAAGAATCGTACTCTAAGCGAGATGGCTAGAGTCATGCTGAATCAGAATAATCTTCCTAAATTTATTTAGGCAGAAGCTGTTAGTATAGACTGTCATATTTTGAATAGGGTGATAATTTGACCTATATCGAATAAAATACCTTATGAATTGTGGTTTGGAAGGATTCCAAACGTTTCATATATTTAAAGTTTTTGGATGTCATTGTTTTATCCTGAATACCAAGAACAATCTGGGTAAGTTTGACTGTAAGGCGGACGAAGGATACTACTCGGGTATGCTTCCAAGAGTAAGGGATATAGGATTTTTAATAAAAGATCAATGATTGTTAAAGAATCAATTAACATTACTTTTAATGAGCTCAATAGTCACAAATCTAGCGACAGTGATGATGAAGATGTACAGAACAAATCCAAGACACCTGAAGATACTACTACCAAGGAGAGCCATCTGGAAAGTCTACCGAAATAAATGAAGTTCATGCCAGACCATCCAGAGGCACTCGTCTTAGGTGATGTATTCAAAGGCATAAGTACTTGTTCTTCTACTAGAGATATTAATATAGCAGCAAATGTAGCTTTTATTTCTCAAGTAGAACCTAAGACAGTAGCAGATGCTTTTAATGATGAGTTTTGAATTGACGTCATGCAAGAGGAACTTAATCAATTTGAGAGAAACCAAGTTTGGGAAATTATTCCTGAACCTATTGGTAAAATAATATTGGTACCAAATGGGTGTTCCAAAATAAACTAACAAAGGATGGATAAGTTCTATGCAACATAGCACGTTTAGTGGCACAAGGTTATAATCAAGAAGAAGATATTGATTATGATGAGACATATGTTCCTGTTGCTAAACTAGAAACCATTCGCATGTTTTGTGTATTTGCATATTTTCATAATTTTAAACTTTTTCAAATAGACGTAAAAAGTGCATTTTTAATGGATTTTTAAAAGACGAAGTTTTTGTGAAACAATCCCCTGGTTTTGAAATTTTTTTAAAACCTGATCACGTCTTCAAACTTAGGAAAGCACTCTATGGACTCAAACAAGCAACTCGCGCTTGGTATGAATGCCTAAGTGCCTTCTTACTTAAAAATGGATTTTCGAAAGGAAGAGTTAATACAACTTTATTTATCAAGTCTTCAGATGATAGTATCTTACTTGTGCAAATCTATGTAGATGATATCATTTTCGGTTCTACTAATAAAAATTTTTGTCAATAGTTTGCTAAGTGTATGAGTGAGTTCGAGATGAGTATAATGGGAGAGCTAAACTACTTTCTAGGACTTCAGATAAAATATCACTCAAAAGGAACGTTCATCAACCAAGCCAAGTACACGAAGGATTTACTGAAGAATTATGACTTCGACAACGTAAAACCTATCATAACTCCAATGGTTACATCAATACGGCTTGACATTAATGAAATTGAAAAACCAGTCGACTAACGTAAGTATCGAGGTATGATTGGTAGTTTATGATACTTAACTACTAGTCGCCCAGATATTATGTTTAGTGTCTGCATTTGTGCATGATATCAAGCTAATCCTAAGGAATCACACATATGCGCCGTTAAGCGTATCTTTTGATACCTTAAGTAAACTTCTACATTTGGCTTATGGTATCCCAAAACAACATATTTTGACCTAGTCGGCTACTCAGATACTGATCTTGCTGAATGCAAAGTAGACCATAAAAGTACCAGTGGTACGTATCATTTTCGAGAAAAAACATTAGTCTATTGGTTTAGTAAGAAGCAAAATTATGTTACTTATCAACAAGTGAGGCTGAGTATATCGTCGCAGAACATTATTATGCACAGATTTTGTGGATGAAGGAAACCCTAGAAGACTACAATATGCATTACACGAAGATTTTTATTTACTGTGATAACACTAGTATAATTAACTTGACCAAGAACCCTGTTTGTCATTCATGCCCAGAGCACATAGAGATACGTCATCACTTTTTACGTGATCACCAACAACACGGGGATATCTGTTTAGAATTTGTTGACACCGATCATCAATTAGCAGATATTTTCACAAAACTGCTAGCTGAAGACCGCTTCAATTATATGCATCGTGTGTTAGGCATACTTGAATTTTCAGATTCATAATTAGTTATGTTTAATAAAATTACTTTAAAATTGATATTTTGATATTTATTAATTGAAGTTATTTCGGATACAAGCCGAAAGGGCCATTCTGTCATACAGATGTAAATAGCCTGAAGAGACACGGTGCACTAGTCTTTGGACTACCGCTAGCTGGAATCTGGCCCCTACAGCTAACTCAAAGTGATAAATTTTAATTAATTAAAAAAGTTAAGAATTATTAAGTACGTTTATAATTCATTACTCAAAAAAATGAATAGGAAATACAAGTGGCCGGACTCGGACAGAACTCGGCCCGAGTGCTGACCTAGTTCGGGCCGAACTCGGTCATCGTCGTTTCATTTTTTAGCAGCGTTTTACCCGTCCTAGCTCTTATTTAAACTCCATCTTCTTCATCTACTCTCTACCCGAGCACTCCAAGCCAAAACCCTAGCTTTTGATTACCCCATCCAAAGCTTCAATCTCCATCTTCCTCGATTCTAGGGGCTCAACAAAGGTGATGTCAACAAAGGTGATATCCACTTGTTTTCATTATCTTTTTGAGGTATATCTTCCTTTTTCTCTTTTCTATTCCATGGATCCCAAGCTCTTCAAAAAAAGAAGAGAGAGTCCGCGGCTTCTTTTCCACTTTGGAGTATAAACCCGCGAACTTGTTCAGTCCCGCTCATCCTATCGATGAAGAGGAATTTGACAATAACCTATTTCCATCTTGGAAATATCTGACTCTTGGTTTACTTCATTCTGATATCGAGAAATTTGCCCGAGAAATAGGTAAACTTTACTACCTTTTCAGAGTATGCTTCCACTTTTGAACACTTAGGACTCCGAAACTGTTATGAGACATCTAGTGAAATTTATGATAATGACGTACGTACGTTTTATTGTAATCTACAAGAAACAAACAACGACAACATTTACTCTTGCGTCGAGGGAATTGAAATTGAGTTTAACTCAACAGATTTAAGTGAGTACTTTCATATGGCGGACAATGGCGAGGCTCTAGTCGAGATAAACAAAGTTCAATTTTCCAATGATATGACTATTGATTCTCTTAAGGCTGGTATGTGTCATCCGAGTCCAGTCCCTCTAGGTGGTCGGTTGTATGCAAAGCACCTTTACCAAAACTTTTATGAACTCCATCATTTTGTTTACTCTGCGTTGCTCCCCAAGACGCGATCTACTGATGAGATCACATTTTTCGAGATGTCTTCTATGTATCGTATTTATTTTGGAGTTATATTTTCTGTTTCCAAGACTTTTATGGCTGGTTTGGTCTATTGTCGAAGGGTAGGCCGTAACCTTCTTTACCATATGCAGCTTGCGGCAATCTTCCGGAAGTTTGGCATTAACCTTGATATCTATCATATATCTCGGTAACCTTCTGAGCTGACTAGATCTAGAAGATACCCTCAGCCTCTACTTCCACCTGGGGCTACTCCACTTCCATCTGATCCAACCACGGCTCCTACAGCTCCTGTTCATCAGTTTGATGCCCACTTCTACCAAAGGTTCGATGACTTTGTCACTCTTCAGGGACAACATAATCAATCCTATATTGATGCTGAGTTCCGCCACACTTCTCAAGCCCATGTCTTGAAGAATGGCATAGCTGATATTCAGTGGTTATTGGCACATTATTATACCTACCTTTTAAGATCCTCCATCATCCTGGATTTGATGCACCGCGATTTGAGGATCTGCACACTTTCGAAATCTTTGATCCGACGACGATATATGTCGATCCTCATCCACCTGTCGTTCCAGCCAATGATGCCGCTGACATGTGATTTGGACTTCTGGTTTAGCATTTTATAGATTTTCTCTGCTGATGATGATATGATGTAGTAGTAAAAAAAAATTATGCTCAGTTGGACTTATGTAGTAGTTTGAAATCTTTCAGTTTTGAATTTATGCACTCTATTTCAGTAGTAGTTGAGTTTTATGCTATCTTAGTTTCTCTATCTCTCATGTTTATTACTGCTACTACTAGTATTTCTCTTGAGCTATGACTTGTTTCATTTGTATTTGTCTTGTTCTGTATATTATTCTATTCTTTTCTTTGTCTATTATTGTTGGCTTCACATATTGCGGGGGGACTACATGTTTGACTAAATGACAAAGGGGGAGAATGAGCCAATACCAAAGAGCAAGTTATATTTCCAATTTTCGATCAACTCAGAATAAGTCAGGTAATCATTTCAAAGTTATATATCTGTTATATTTTGGTATAGACTCATAGTTTGTCTATTATCAAAATGTGAGAGATTGTTGGCCCATTGGCTAATGGTCACACCTGATTTTGATAATCAACGACGACTTTGGTCGATACGAAAATATATAAATTGCTACAGGTTACAGAAATCAAAGATGAAGACAAAGAACATCTACAACGTACTGCGTCTACATCCCACTGCTACTCAATACATCGCATCATCCAGAAGCAATTTTATTGGAATCGAGATCGAGTCATTATATATATTTTTTGTATTTTTAATTTTATTGAGTCTAGAAAATATAAATGTGAGGTCGTTCGGGATTGATACTGGCTTAGGTTATTCCCAGTCCACATATCCAAATAAGCCTACCTATTTAATTCCAAAAACCCAAAATTATAAATAGCTCAAAACCTATGAAAATTTGGCCCACTCAAATCTAGTTCTAACCCAACAGAATTCGGCCAGAACTCCGATCGAGTTCGGTCCTAGTTCGGACTGAGTTCGGTCTGGGTTATTTGAAATTCAATTCCCACCAAATCTGCATCCAACGTTCATTTGCGAGATTCATGCATCCGAACTTTGCCTGAACTCTGTCCGAGTTTGGTCAGGAAAAATATTATAAATAGAGAAGTATTTCTACCTTTCCAAATCACTTATTCACTCTCTCTTCTCCATCTTTTCTAAAGTATTTTCAACGATATAAAGCTTTCACATCTAGCCTATACCACTCTTAGCCAAAGCCAGTATAGTTCTGTTCGATCTAGGATTTTGGTTCAGAAGAGTTGTATCAGAGGTTGCAATTTAGAACACGTTCCAGTTTTCAGAATCAGTTTGTTGGAGTCGGTCATGCGCTCGTCACCAAGGCACAGTGTTGTGAAGAGACTACAAGTTCTCATTTAGTAGGTTAACATCAAGCAAGAGTACTCGAGACTGGATTAGTCAGAGAGAATAGTATACATAGTGTTGTTCACTGATTTTGACTATCTGTCTCCTACTTTACTGCATTTAGTTTCTGTCTCTTATATGCCATAGTTTTTATAACTGCTTAATTTTAGATTGGCAATTATTTCTGCTGCATACCCACACACTCTATTCACCCCCTCTAGAGGTGTTTAAACGGTCCTACACCTAGCACATCCATAGTCACCTTCTACTCTCACCCATTCATTAACAAAGTTCACACTCATGATAGCCACAAGAAAATCCTCTAAATTAGGTGTATGCATTGTTATGTCTATTTAGCTTTAATGAATACAGTTTTTTATTTCGTAGTTAACCGTAAAACACGTAGCACCAAACCATATACTAACAACTTGATTATGCATCTAAATCTCAAACTATGTAGCATTCAAAAGAAAGAAGATCTAATCTAAATGTTGACAAAAAGCCTACTACTTGTAATGCTCCAAACCTAAAATACGTAGGACTAGAAGATCGTGTACATGCTAGCTACATATCATATGGACTCTAGCTCGTCTCGAATAAGTATAAGCTGTCTTGGTATTCTAACTCTACCTGGCATTCAACTAAAAATCTATCTACCTCAATCCACAGAATAAGTAAATCAGGAATGAACAATGTAAATTATGGTCTGTAGCCCAATAAAATACATGTTCGATTAGTCCCGAGAATGACATGGGTCTATAAAACTAAGCTAAGTGCATAGTATAAATAATGAAAACAATATGAAAGCATGATAAAGTACCTGAGTCGGATATGACAATAGCTCCATGATCAGCGGACCAGCTCTGTATGACTAACTACCTGGAGAGATTACTAGGTCCTCAGGGGACATAGCAAGGTACAAAAAAATATACCAAGTAACAGTAAAAAGAATATCTACGAAATGAAGGGAAACTACCATAACCATATAAATACAAATATGCAGTTGAGGATAATCCTAAAACCAGGTCCAGACGTACAGACAATCACCCATAGCACCATGCTGTAATAATGATAGGCGAACAAGTAAACAATAACATAGCTCTGTTACAGAGACTATATCAATACACAAGTAAATATGCTCTACACAAGGAAGCATAGCCACAAGTCTAGACGACCGGATATTTTGGTAGAGTCCTCCTCACCCCATGCTCTAAAACTAATAAGTCGAGTCACATCAAGTCAAGTAAATCTCACGAACAAGTAACAAGTCATATATGCTATCACAGAGTCCATAACCATGAATATCTCATGCCAGACTCCATATCACAAATCGTGTTAGTGTCATGTGGTCTATTATATCAATGGGCACGAATAAGATACACTGTCATGCTTAGTGTTGATAACCGGTATTTATAAACTGACATCGGTACCCGAATAATAATCAAACGCTAAATATCAACTAATCCTACGTCCATAATACATATAAATAAACATAAATAAAGAAAATACAAAACTACTAAAACTTTGGCAAGGTACACTTGCCTGGAGGTTGCACGATTACTAGACGACATCTCGCGACAAAACCATCAAACAAATATAAGAATCAAAGGTGCATCCTTCATAAACAACCCCGGATGCTGAAACAGACATTGCCATCAGTCTGAAAATAAAAGAAATAGCTAAGTTTGGCAATCCATAAGTTTAATTCTGAACACAGGAGGAAAACGACAAT
>JANAVB010004398.1:1696162-1731162 GCA_029216955.1 Iris pallida | reverse complement strand
CAACCATGTTTTCTTAATCAGTTCATTCTTATCATGTCATGTATTAGTAGCGTAAATTATAGGGTTGTACTTTGCTCCTTTCCTGATTGGATTGTTGCATGTAAATTGAATAAGGAGGAGTTGCTTTGCGATTTATACTATGGTCCTACTACTGAGACACTAGCCCACATCCCAGAGGATGTCCCTGCTGGGGAATACCCTATAGCTTAGCTTACATTTCGCTTTTGAACTTGGTTTACAATAATTAGTTAACATTTATTTGGCTAGATTTGTCTCCAGTTACTTTTGCTTTGGGAATGTAACTAAGTGACATTTTGGACTTATTCTACTTTCTCTCGATATAGATGTTGTGATTAATTTGATACAATATAATATAATTTTGAAGATGATTAAAGATTGAGAACAGCTTACGTCGTTGTGTCTCATAGCGTAGGCTGGATGTGTCCGACTCGTATCCGGATATTTGGGAGCGGGTCATGACAATGAGAAATCTCAAAATTCAGTTAAGGAATCATATATGAAAAATCCACTATCATTTTTCACGATACCAAAATCACAAAAACTGAGAAAATACTATCCAAGATAAATACATGCGTATCCATATACGAATATCGATTATGTGAGACAAGCCTCATAACTTACGTGAAGGAGCCCATGGTGACCATTTTGGTCGAGATAAGACCACCACGGCAATGTAGGAGAGATGTTTATGGATGTAACTGAGGTAAAAGGTGGACACCCTTGTACATTATTGCCTAATTTGTTAGATTGCTAAGGGATAATATCAAAACATGACTATATTCTAGTCCCTTCCCATACTAGAGAATCCATGGGAAAATCTCACCATGGACATCATCCTAGGATTGCCAAGAACGAAAAGTGGCAAGGACTCCTTCTTTGTTAGTCGGCATATTCTATGAGACGGCATATTTGGAATACTGAAAGGCAGATGACGCCTCGAATGTAGCTACACTATTATTTAGGGAGGTGGTGTTATTGCATCGAATATGAAAGTCTATAACCTTTAACAATCACAACTATTTTCTATCCCATTTTTGCCAAACTTTATTTGGGTGTTTTAAGACCAAGCTTAAGTACAGTAGTATCAGCCACTCGCAAACTAGCAGACAGACAAAAATCCTTAACCATACTTTGGGTAACAAGTTGAGGAGTATTAAAGACACACGAATAAAGCAATAGGATATGGACTTAGTACAAGCCGAGTTTCCTACAACAACATGATCAATTGAATAAGTGGAAGGATACCATTTTCTATGGTATACACTCATCATTCTCGACATATTTTTGACTTGGCATCCTTTCTGAACACACATGATCAAGACATCACAATATTGCACATGGCTGAGAGAGGTCATCTAATACATTAGGTCTATCAACAAATGATAAAGTTGAACATAAAATATAAGGAGGCAGTTGACCGCAATAGGAGGGAATGTCTTCTAAGAGAGGGATATCGTAATGGTTTATTTGAGGAAGTACTTATTTTTATAAGTTCTTATAACAAGTTTTCTGATTGAAAGATTGGACCATTTCGAGTATTGTAGCAAATGTTTTATATGCTTGCGTGATCGAGCTACTTAATGCCATGAACATCTCTCCCACATTTAATGTAGCTCACTTTTATGAGTACTTCCACCAAGGGCATCCAAGTACATGATAAAAACTCAATAAGTGTTTCTTTGAGGGTGGGCACAAAAACTCCTTGGGACCAATCCCTATGCCACTCACTACCAAAACAAGTCATATTAGTGATGTCAAAAGATGTCGTTAATGTTAAAATAAATGTCATAAAATGTTCAACGATAAATTTAGTGACGTATTGGTCAAGTCGCATTATAGTTAGTCGTTAAATCAGAAAATATCGCTAAATATCGCACCCACGACGTATTTAGCGATGTGGGATACATCGCCAACGTTCCAAAAGTTAGCAATGTATTGCAACATCCGAAATGACGTACCACTAGTTAATTTAGCAAATAATATTTTAGTCATTTTTCGTCGCCAAAGCAGCGACACAATAGTGACGTTTAGTAAGCGCTTAGCAAATTGGTTGATGACATAGTAGACTCTGCCATGTCAATAAATTAGCGATGTTCTGTGACATGTCTATATGTCGAGATACTCCTAATTATAGCGATGTATCTATGTCGCCAATATATCGTTGAACTTCCTAGTTTAGTGACGTATACCAACGTTTATTGATGTTCTGATGCATGTAGAGATATTTTGATATAGTGATGACGGTTTGATACATAAACAATGAATACTCAAAATGCAATATAATATTCACCGGTTCTATAGAATCATTCGTCCTGACATTGATTTATGTAGAACCGATCATACTCGCTTGGGCGTGATGCCGTACAAGCCAAAACTGTGCTTACACAAGGCCAAAACATGCCCAATGACAAAATAGACTAAACAAACAACAATGCAGCAAAACTTTGCATGCAGAAAACTAAATTTTAACTAAGAGATGGGAATAAAAATAAATTATTTATTGATAACTTGAACGTGATTACAAAGTACTATTGCTTGCGACTAAAAATGACATAGTTGGCTTACAACATTCATTTAAAATTTTAAAAATAACCACTATGTCCATACATAATAACCTTTACTAAAATTAAAAATAAAAAAATTAGAAAAGCTTCTAATGCCTCTCAATATCCTTATGTCTCTTGGTATATGAAATGATGCCCACAACCTCAATAAGAAAGCCTCAAAGAAACCTACAATGCCTGTACCGAATCAACCCTAAGCTTTATCGTCTCGGCTAGCTCCGTATCGGGTGCTACATCGTCTGGGTCATATCCCTCATCTCCGTCATGTTGCGCTCGAGAGCCTCAAAATGTGCCATGATGGTTGGCTCGTCTGGCTGGAGTTGGTACTGGAAAGAGGCTCTGAAGTCCTATGCAACAACTTGTCGCAAAGATCGACAATTTTCTGTGCAACGGTCGCCTGAAGTTGTGTCGACTACTGTGAATGCTTTGTCGCCCTCGAATGCGCACAAGTAGAGGGAGCCGTAGAGGTTTGTGTCGTAACATATATACCGTATGATCATGTGCCGTATTACGTGCCCCTTTGAAGACCACCAGACTTGGTCATCCACAGCTCATCATTCGACGGAGCTGGGTAGATCTACGAGTAAGTACCAGCCTCTCCCTCCACAGGTACGAGAACAACATGTTGTGTCGCCAAGTCAAAGAATCTAACAAACTCATCTTGCATTATGTGCATATCTTAACAAACTTACTTATTACTATCTACGCATTGTGGATGTAATTACTAATCTAAGTAACATAACACTACTTGAATATTTTTCAAGTCATATTAAAGTTAAAATAAATGTAAATACTTTCGTTGTGCAATACTTACATAGCTATTGGTCACTCGCTCGTTGATGTGCTTTCTATTCTTGCGATGGGTGGCCAAGAAGATGGTCACATAATAGCATTATTGCCCCTCTGTGCCTAAAAAATAAAAAGATTAATTATTACTAAATGTTAATTAACTCATGTATTAAATATTTTGCCTATTATTTTCATAAATAGACACATTTATTAAAGTCAAGCAAGTATCATTTGACGAAAATGCTCCATCATCGGCATCGACCCACCACACCACACCCCTTGTCAGCCGCCTTGCTCCTAGCCACGTTGTATTTCATTTATCTTTTTTTGTATTTTTTATCAGCAAATTTAGTCCTCATTGCATTCCACTGCTCAGACATGATCCATCCTTGGATTGGTTAACCAAATCGATATAAATCCTTCTGATCAAGGGCTTGGGAACCTGGTCCTCGATCTCGCGGTCCGGTATGGAAGGTAATAATATGTTTTTTTGCAAAACATTAGAAAGTAATGTGTTAGGTTTGCATAATAAAAATACGTAAACAATTGCAAAATTAAAACTATAATCAAATTTACTTTTACCATAAGCTGTTCGGAAAAAAATGTTGCTTTTCATTAAAATCATCACTATAGTTGGTCCAAGAACCAGCATAGTTAAATCTAAGAAATTGGTCAAGTCCTCTTTGGACAGTCGAGGGTCGATACCAATACAAGATAATTACATCAAGGAACAAGTAATATATATATATATATATATATATATATATATATATATATATAAAATATATATATATATATATATATATATATATATAATGAAAATGTAAAGTATATTAATTAAAGTAAATGTAAGTTTGTTAACTTACTTCGTAGGCTTGTTGGCCCAGATCTTCATGCTCGTTTGTCCAAAGGCGCACATGGATCATCTCGATACAATTACAAACTCTCAACCGGATCGACCTTGGTCGTTTGCTTATATGTCTCCATAGAATCATTAGCGGATGAACGCTAGACTCCATACACTTCTGCAAAGATGGATACATATTATTTAGTACATAAAATATCCATCAAAATATAGTTATTCAAGTATCAACTAGGTATCAATATCAAATGATATTATTCCAATACACACATAAACCAGTAGTTGAGTCGATATCGGTGTCAATTATTAGATCCCCTAACACTTTATATCCATACAATATGTGGATAAGAATAACAGCAAACTTCTTTCCTTTCTTACTTATACTACCTAGGACTCACAGTTATGCTCATATGTAGTATCATGAGTTCTTATCAAATTTGCATAGTATCTATTATTGAATAGAACTAGAAACACCCTATGTTAATCCTATTTTTGTGAGCCAAAATGAATTGACACATTAAAAAAATGTCTATCCTGAATAAAATATCAAAAAAAATTCCTATACAATAACGAAAAATAAATAAATTACAAATAAGATAACAAGTTTGAAAAAAAATGCATAAGCAAATACAAGTCGCCAGAGTTAATGGCGACTTGAGTGCTTTCACTAAAGTCTTCAATACTTCTGGCAACTTGGTTGTTTTTTAAACCCAAAAAAATGCAAATGCCAAAAAGTCGTTAGATGCATTGGCAGTCTGGCTGCTTACAAATGCCATGAAGTCGCCAATAATAAGTTGCTAATGAAGTCGCAAATAATATGCTGCCAGAAGCGTTGGCGAGTTTTTTAAAATTTTGTCACTAAAATTCAAATTTTGTCACTAAAGTTCATCACTAAAAACTCAATTTTGTTACTAGAAGTCAGTTTCGTTGCTAAAATTTTCTGTCACAACTCGTCCAAGTCAAAAAAATTAAAAATACCACAAAATCGCCAAATGGTCTAGCGACTTCAATGCAATAGGTTTTGTTGTTGTCTCCTTTTTTTGCTTTGGAATGGAACGGAAAAAGAAAAAATCTAAGTTGCTAGTGGTGCTGGCGACTGAATGCCCCAATCCTTTTGGTGACTTGTATCTTTTTTTGAATTTTTCCAAACTTGTTACCTTATTTGTAATTTATTTATTTTTTGTTATTGTATAGAAAATTTTCTGACGTAACATGTTTGGTTCTTGTTTTACGTTTGATCCCAAATAAAGTTTCAAATAAACATAATGCAATCCAAACTAAGGAAGTAAGAGTTTGATTGCTCCAGAAACATATTAAATTAGGTTCAAAAGTCTAGCCCAAAATGCTACAGATAGCCTTCCTGGGCTTTCTGGCCTAGTATGAGCACGAGCTTGAAGAAAACACTTATAGAACTGGGTTTGTCAACCTGCCTGGTTAGATTTACCTAATATATCAACTCTAATTCTGTAAGTTTAATTTGGATTCAGAGTTCGATTGCTTGCTTTCTCGATGTAAAATACTTTGTTATTGTAGAGTGCACTAGGAAAACCTAAGTATGAGAAAATAATTAATTTGTCAGTGTGGCCTAATTTTTTTATCCTGAAATATTGCAAATCCTTTCCTTCAAAACATGTGTATATATTTATTTATTATGGGAATGATATCATTATCTAATCATCAATCAGCTAGGTTAAGTACATGTTTGGGTTAGTCGGATCGGATTAGTGTTAGGTCAATTGGATCGAGTTTATTTTTGGCCAGGTTAATATTCGAGCAGATTCGGGTTTGTAATAGTTTAGTTACAATTGGATTCTTTTTCGGTTTCTACAGGTTTCAGGTAGGTCTAGTTTTATTCCTTTTTTAAATAAATATTTAGTTATTTCCTTCGGAAATTTAACAAAAAAGAAATAAAATATGATCATTTATGTACATTTTTAACTCAAACAAAAATTGAAAACAACAAACTTCGAACACTGGTCGCCGTTTGTCTTTAATTAGATTGGAAAAATTGTCATTTAAATGTGAACCAAATTATCCTTTAATATAAGTATAGAATGTTATATTCCTTGTATTCCCAAAATTATATATTATATCAAATATAATGTGCAAACCTTTAATATAAACAGAGAATGTTATATTCCTTTAATTAGGTGGAGAATTTATTTCTAGGAATACAATATTCCTTATACATCTGACGGTTATCGCATGGTGCGAGTAATACGTGAACTATTACCAACCATACAATTAGACAAAAGCTAGCTACATGTAACATATGTAATCCAAGCATAAGCCAATTAATACTTACTTACTAATGTGCATGCTTCGATAATCACAGAGCAAACATGACCGATCATACATGTGAACTCCTATGGCTATACATATGTACGTACCCACACTCCAATCAGTCACACAACAAGCATTCAAGCCAACTTGTAGAAGTTATATAGATAGATTAATAGGTTGCCCTGATTGAACATGAAAGGAGTAGTTGAAATCCTGTTGGTGCTCGCCATTGCTCACTTGGCGGTCGAACACGGCTAAGCTGAGACGTGCGGATAGACACGAGGTAGCCTTGTCCCGTGCCTGACCTTTCTCATCAGTGATGAGCCGAACCCCTCAGGCATGTGCTGCTATGCTGTGACAAAGCTCAGGTCATCGATGACCATCACAGAGGACAAGCGGTCCGCTTGTAAGTGTTTGATAGTCGCAGCAAGCAAGATCGCTAACATAAAGGATGATAATATCAGCGCTCTTCCTAACAAATGCGGAGCGCCACTTCCCTTCCCCATCAACATGAGCATGGACTGCGACAAGTAATTAGACTACCCCCATTATATATATATATATATATATATATATATATATATATATATATATATATATATATATATATATAATCCCATGTGTCTGCGTTACTTAGTTACTTTTGTTTTGATTTTGTAGGATTGAGTAATTTGCTCACATGTTTTGGAACAAATACAGAAGATATACAAATGAACGGAGAGCTTAATATGATCTTTTAGGTGAAATGTCTTTTTGGGATATGAGTAGTTCCATGTAATGAACTAGTTTGATAAAAAAGAATATGAACTTCGCAAATTTATATGGATCGATTTACTTAATTTCTTATACATTTGGAAATAATTTTATGATATATTTAAAATTATTATACCTAGGAATAGTTAGATATAGTATGTTTTGACTTTTTCAAAGCGACCATACTTAATCAATCATCCTCCCCTTATTGTTTTCTCGATCATCTACTCTTGCCCCTACGGCATGTATGCCAAATGTGATGCACTTGAGAACACATGGATGCGAGCATGAGAGCAATCGATTTCTATAACTCGTATCTAATCTGTATGATGATAGATTTTGAAGAAAATAAATAATTTAAAATCTTGTTATTTGCTTACGAATCTCTGTGGATGGGTCATATGTTCCCCATAATCTCTTTCTCCACTCGACAACCACACATATTTATTCTCCCCACCTTTCCTTTTATATAAACCATCAACACATATTTGGACGACGTAAATGGATCAAACAGAAAGAAGACAAAAATTGATATAAGTACGAAAATTATATAATTATATTTTTTTTACTATTGAAATCAACAAGAAAACTTCTTAATTGATATTAATTAGGGGGAATGTCCAAAGAAAACAATAAGATTTAGGAAATATTGCAAAAATAACATAAATTTAGGGGACTTATTGATCCATAATTAAAAATAATAATAAAAAAGGAAAGAAATAATACTATTAATAGTTATTCAGCAAATTAGTTATGTTTTGCAACACCTCAAAGTTTTAGAATATACTATTTATTCTCATCGATATCCCTCCACTTTGCCCAAGAATATAATCACTAACACTTCGATAGTCATCTTCAGTCTCATCTGTTCCTTAACAAAGTTTACACTCATAGCCATTAGAAACTCCTCTAAATTAGTTGTATACGTTGTTATGTCTATTTAGCTTAATTGAACACAATTTTCTAATTTGGTAGTCAATCAGAAATCACGTAGTACCAAACCACACAACATCACATATATAGTCTCAAAATCAATTTTAACATGAACTTATTAGTAGTTCGGTTATGCGTCTAAATTACGAACAAGGTAGCATTCAAAAGAAAGAAGATCTAATTTAAATATTGACTCAAAACATATTAAGTGATTCATGCTCTAAAGAAAAATTCAAAAGTAAGTAGAACAAAGATTGGAGTGGATGTTTTAAGCATAGTAAAGGGTTAGTGGATATTTTTGGCATAGTAGGGGCTTAGAGCATCCACAGTGGAGACACTCCAAATTATTAAAAATTGTGTAAATTACTATTGTTGGAGTGTCTCCGTGATATTGGCATACATTGGTACACTCCAAATACTCCAAATTAACCTCCTCGTTTTCCTCTATATTTTCCTTCATGTTTGGTAATATTTTTCATCCCTCTTTTTTTTTCGTTCCATGTTGTAAGAACGATTAATTTTGGTGCTCCCAGGAATTAATATAGAGGAGCTAGGACATGTTCCAAATCTGGAGTGTCTCTTAGCTTTCTAGTAATTTTTAAGTACGGATAAGTGTCTACTGCTGTGAGACTCGTCTCACTGTATTAGTATTTATACACGGATACGTATTTTTGTACTGTATTTTGCATTTTTTTTTGGTTTTCAGAATGCTTTAAAAAATTTCAACTTATATATTTTCTCCTTAATCGACATACTGCCAGTATACCAATGTATATCGACAGCGTACATGTCACTCCCATGTTTTGTTATACGTATTTTTGGTGCACGTATACAGATTTCTGACATTTGTCAGGTGACCCATGTTTTGATTTGTCTTTCTTAGCCTTAACTTGGTTTAATCTTGACTTGGTTTAACTTGGTTTGGTTCAACTTGGCTTGGCTTTGCTTGGTTTGGTTTGTAGTTGAGATGAGAGTGTCACTACCAAAATACAGCCATTTGGCGACGGACATTTAGCGATGGATTTTGTCCGTCGCTATTAGCGATGGACTACCGACAAAGTTCCGACTGATTGCCGTCGAAAAGCTGATAGTTTTTTTTATTTTAAGGGCGAGCAAAGGTCGCCAATCCATCGTTAAGTCGTCGAAGATAAAGCGACGGATAAAGAATCTGTCGCTATGCCGTCGCTTAGTTGTCAAAAGTTGGCAGAAAATATTAAAAAAATTAGCACAAAATTTAACGACCACATAGCAACGGATATTCCGTCGGCCAGCTATAGCGATGGACTAGCGACGGAATATATCCGTCGCTAGTTTGTCGCTAAATATCCAGCCCTAACTTAAATTTAATCGACGAGGGGGGGAACTTTTCATTCCCCCCCAAATTCTCTCTCTCTCTCTCTCTCTCTCTCTCTCTCTCTCTCTCTCTCTCCGGCCGCAAAGACTCTCTATCTCTCTCCAGGTAATCCTCTCTCTCTCTCTCACTCTCGGTGGTCGGGGCGGCGGGGGCCGATGGTGGTGGGGGTGGGGGTAGGGTGTGGGTCGAGGTGGTGGGGTTCGCTGGGGGGGTTCGGGTCGGAAAGACGGGGGGAAGCGGGGGCCGGTGGTGGTGGGGGTAGGGGTCGCAGTGATGGGGGTGGGGGTCGCTGGGGGGTTTTGGGTTGCGACGGCGGGGGCTGGTGGTGTGGGGATCGCGGTGGTAGGGGTGGGGGTCGCGGTGGTGAGGGTGGGGGTCGCTGGGGGGTTTCGGGTCGGGGCGGCGGGTTTCGGGTCGGCGGTGGGGATGGCGGTCGACGGTGGTGGGGGTGGGGGTTGGGGTATAGTGGGGGTGGGGATGAAGGTCGCTCTGGTAGGGATGGCGGTCGGCAGTGGTGGGGGTGGGGGTTGGGGGCCGGGGCCGGTAGTAACATAACACACACACATACACACACCCCGAAATCCCTAACTATATAAATTAGTATATATATATAAACTTAGTATCAAGGTTCAAAGTATCGGTATCGGAATCGATATCGGACTATTCCTATGAGTATTGGCATCGGCGATATCGGTAGTATCGGTGGTTTCAGATCGGAGTATCGGATTTTTTAGTATCGGGAAACAAATAATTATCGGTAGTATCTGCGGTATCGGATTCTTTTACACGCTTTTACAACCTTATTATGCTTTAAACCAAGGTTCACAATATCGGTATCGGAATCGGTATCATAATATTCCAATGAGTATTGGTATCGGCGATATTGGTAGTATCGACGGTATCGTATCGGAGTATCAGACTTTGGTATAGGAAAACAAATAATTATTAATAAATTATTTACATTTAAAAAGATATATTTATACATTTAGGCATAATTTTATGTATTTTTAGTGTTATTTCTTAGTAGTTTTGAAATTAAATAAAATAGTAGTCACCCTTACTGATTGGTTTACGTACAATAGATGTGATTTTCTTCACACACACACACACACACACACACACACACACACACACACACACAATAGATGTGATATCCTTCTTTTGCATGCTTCTACAACCTTGTTATGCTTCAAACCCTTGTTGATTTGTCTTTTTTGTTTAATTTTCTTTGCCGAATTGACCGGAACAAAGACCCCCAATGTCGGTATCGGTCAATATTTGGTATCGGTCGGTATCGGATCGGAACATGCCAAACCATGTTGGTATCGGCCGTATCGGATCTGTATCGGCCGATACTTTAAACCATGCTTTAAACCCTTGGTGATTTGTCTTTTTCGTCTAATTTTCTTTGCTGAATTGACCAGGAAAAAGACCCCCAATGTCGGTATCGATCAGTATCGGGTATCGATCGGTATCGGATTGGGACATACCAAATCATATCGGTATCGGCCGTATCAGATAGGTATCGGTCGATACTTTAAACCATGCAGTGTATATATATATAAAAACTTTGGACCAAAACCGAAATCGAA
This sequence comes from Iris pallida, assembly GCA_029216955.1. Classification (NCBI taxonomy): domain Eukaryota; kingdom Viridiplantae; phylum Streptophyta; class Magnoliopsida; order Asparagales; family Iridaceae; genus Iris; species Iris pallida. The sequence continues at coordinate 1,720,011 of JANAVB010004398.1, read as the reverse complement.
TAAGAAAATTTAGTATATTCAAAACCGAAACTGAATCAAATTTTTTAAAATTGAATAATGCTCACTCCTAGTGTAGAGGAGAATGTAGAGGAGTATGGCTACTAGTGTATCCTATCAAAAGTGTATAGAGTATCCTAGAAGTAAAAAGATTTCGATCGTTGGTGGCTACTAGTGTATCCTAGTGTATAGGAGTACGTAGAGGAGTATGACTACTAGCTAGTGTGTAGAGGAGTATATGGTTACTAGTGTATCCTAGTGTAGAGGAGTATGGCTACTAGTGATAGATAGGTTTATGTGTATCGATATCGGACTATCGGTATCGGTATCAAAATCGGTATCGGTATCGGTATCGGTATTGGTATCGGTATCGGACTATCGCTATCGGTATCGGACAATCGACGACGAGCCGGTATCGGTATCAGAATCGGTATCAGTATCGATATCGGCATCGGTATTTGTATCAGAATCGGTATCGGTATCGGTATCGGTATCGGACTATTGGTATCTGTATCGATATCGGTATCTGTATCAGAATCGGTATCGGTATCTGTATCAAAATCGGTATCGGTATCGGTAGAGGATCTACCTCCTCGACCGTATGTACTTAGTATCGATCATAGCGAATTAGTATCGGTATATCGGTTTGGTATAGGTCGTATCGGATGATATTGGCCTTAGTAAATTGGTATCGTCCTATCCGATATGTATCGGCCGTATAGTTAGGATTTGTATTGGCCTTATCGATTTGGTATCGGCCATATCCTATAGGTATCGGCCGTATCGGATATGTATCGGACGTATCGGATTAGTATGGTGGAAGGTCTAGTAACAATTGTACTTGGATTTCTCTCTTCTTGAGCTAGAATACCATTGCAAGAGAGTCAAAAGAGTAAAAAATCTCCTAAATATTGATGTTTACGAGAGTGATTGGCCAGTTACAGTAACATACATGCTGTATTTTCCACAGAAAAGGAGAGATTAAAGGCAATAACATATAGAGTTGTATTTCGGGAGAAGAACTCTTATAAACTCTTTGTTCACAAAGAAAGCTATAGAGAATACAGAACAAGTATCAAGTTTATAACCTACTTCGCAAGAGAAGTATCTTAATGGTCTATAGCTCTTGAAGACGGATTGATCTGACATAGAAGGAGCCTATACAGTGCCACGAGCACATAGAGTAGGAGTCTTGGTAACCAATCCTGCAATTGGTGGGTAGCCAATGGGTAAATTTGTGTGTCTAGTGCCCTTGTACTAAACAGCAACAATGTGTACTATCAGTAAACTGTATTGTAGCAAAGGATTAATATGCAACAGCAGCATATTTGTGTGTTTGTGTATGAGTGCCAAGTATATGGTGATATATGGGATAGAAGATGGCAACATGCAAGGGTTTGGGTAGATAATGGACTGCAGATGTTAGGCAAGAATATCAGGACATTGAAGAATAAAGTAGTAGCTAGGGAAGCAATGGAACATGGGTGTGTGGGTACAAGGGATATGCAACAACAGTTTGTAGTGTACAACTGAAAATAGAGCAGCAACATATAGCCTTAATAGGTTGGTATCATACTAGAGGAGAATGCAGTAGCAACTTACCTAAGGATTGGGTGTTTACCTATATGCAAAACCTATATGCAGGTTGTCCCTAGTATAGAAGTTAAAGTGTACAAATATTACGCACATAGTGGAGTTGGAATAACTGTTGTGTATCAGATGGAGGTTATATGGTATAGCAATACAAATACTTGGGCAATAGTATATGTGTATATACAAGATTAGGGGTCATAGTTTAGAAACCTATGTAGTAATGTTAAACCCATGAATTAATATGTTATGTGAGTAGGGTAAGGGAGGTAAGTTTAAATAGGATTATCCTATATATGTATAGGTATGTGCTAGTGTCAAGATATTGGATATGGGTATCGTAATGTAGAATCTAAAACATATGGTTAGGTTAGATATATGTGGCTATCTATAATTATATACAAAGGTAGTAGATGCAAAGGTATACAAGTAGAACAGCAAATGAGACTTTATTTTTCTTTTTGGTTGAGAGCATTTGTAAGGATATCTTCATAATTTACTTTTTCTGTACGTATATACTTGCACAGAATAATTAAGTTAGAATCGTTTATTTGGTATTTAGGTTGATCGTCCGAAGGCAATCCTTAAGAATGAGTATATTAAAACTCTAGCCAAGGGACCAATTTATCAAATGAAGACCTGGCAAAGTTACTGCATAAATGGCTTCAGGTTCAAGTCAACAAATGCTCGAATAAGAGACGACTTCTTGGATCTGGATTCTACGAAGAATAGCTGTTTGTGCATAAAAACTTCAAACTACAAAGACGTTGACCCAGGCAATGACTTCTTTAGCGTCTTACGGGAGATTGTGGAACTGACATACAATTATGCCATAGAACCTTGTAAGATCGTCTTGTTCAGATGTGACTGGTTCGATCCAATCCAAGGTCGAGGTTGGAGAGTTGACAAACATGGTCTTGTCGACATAAATTATCGCCGTCGATATCAAGCTTATGAGCCGTTTGTTCTAGCAAGCCAGGCTCAACTAGTTTACTTTACCAGCTATTTAAAACGAGGAGCCGGAAAATCAGATTGGTGGGCAGTCTATAAGACTAAAGCTCGAAATACCTTCGATGTCGACGAGATAGCTTATCAGGAAGACAAACTACCTCTTATTACAAATACTGTCGATGTGGACTCAACGGAAGTTCCTCATGACATGTTTCATCAATTGGAAGAGGTAGAAGTATCGGTAGAGGAAGAGGAAGTTGATAGAAGTGAAGAGCAAGAGGAAGAGGAAGAGAAACACGATGAATTTTCAGAAGAGGATTGAATATGTTTAATTTTCAGATGTAGTATGGTCTACTTTTGTTGGCCGGTTGACCTAAATTTGTAATACTTTTATGGCCTAGTGGTCTGGTTTGTTGATTATGACACTTAATTTTTATATATACTTTTGTGGTCTAGCTAGTAGTCTGGTTTGGTGATTATTTTTGTATATACTTTTGTGGCCAGGTAGCTTGGTTTCTATTTCACATTTGTATTTGTTTTAATTTTCTCTAATATTTATTTTTTTCAGATATGGCTCGACGTGGATCCTTTGGTACCGATGCTGGTGGGAGTCGACGAGTAGGACGGTCTCTATCAACCACTCCTCCTACCGGGTCCTTCTCATCCCCCCGTACTCCAGTATATACTAGCGGTCTAGTCACCGGCAGTGGCTCCACACCCGGCTCTAGCAGTTCCAGGCTAGGGCCTTCTACTTCTATGACGCCAGTACCGTCGAGTATTCCAAAGACCGACCCCACTTTTGAGGAGGAGGCCGAGGACCACGCCGAGGGCGAGGCCGAGGGGGGGGGACAGGCTGCGGGCAGGGGCAGGGGGCGGGGCAAGGGCAGGCTGCAGCTCCCATTTGAGACAGATCCTCCGTGTCGCCCCAAGGGGGATCTGAAGTTGGAGATTTGGGCTTATACTCGGGCCAGGCGATACGTAAAATTGTTGCATTTAATTTGTTTAAATTTATTCTAAACTTGTTTAGTAAATTTTAATTTCCATTTTATAGGTATTATCCCTCCTCCGTACACCGGTCACTGGGTACATTCCTGCGACAGAACTACGGGAAGCCATGGATCAACTGGAGGGATGTCCCGGCCGACAAGAAGGCCTTCTGGTTTGAGCACTTCTCGGTACGTAAAAGTTTATTTCCTTTTAACATTTAATATGTTATGTTATAGCTTACGTACTACTATGATTTTTTTATCGGACTTACTTCTTCCCTCCCCATTGTGCCGTTGCTGTCGAGTCTATTTTTCCAGCGTCACCAGCAAGCTCATTAGGGACACGATCCTCGACCAAAAAGATCGTGAGCGCCGGGGAGAGCCTATTCACGGTTGGATCTCTGTCGCTGATTGGACAGCAATGAAGAAGAGATTCGAGGAGGGAACCTACAAGAAAAAGTCCACGAAGAACAAAAGAGCACGACAGACGGGGTCGTAGTGGTTTGGTGGGTCACGGTCCATCATAGATTTCTTCACACATATGGTACATATCTTGACGTATAGCCATAATTAATAATTTATAGTAATATATTTCTTTCAACTTAACTGACAAATCATATAATAATTTCGTAATAGGTTGACTCGGGAGAGGACCCGAATATGGTGACCTTGTTCCTCGCTACGCACACGAAGGGGGAGCGGTTCGTCGATGACAAGGCCCGGGACACCTACGTAAGTTTTACTTAATGCTAGTTCCTTTCTATTAATTTTTAGTTACATAAGGAATTCATATAGATGTTATACGTAAGTTTTACTTAATGCTAGTTCAATACTATTAATTTTAGTTACGTAAAGAATTCATATACATGTTATTTATAGGCCGAGTTTTTGAGGCTTAGGGAGTTCGGGTCGACACAGTCAGAGGAAGCTGGAGCTAGCACTTCCCAGCAGTCCCCGGTCATCGTAGCTCAGTCAGATGATGATCTGTGGATGAGGGTCCTTGGTGGCATGCATAGGGGTACGTACTATGGTACGGGCTCCTATGGTGCCTTCATTGTGTCACAGGCCTCTAGGACCGCCACTAGGGTGCCCGGCCCTGCACAGACTGAGGAGTCGCTGTTAGTCCAGCAGAGTATCGATGCACAGATCGTAGCACTGCATGACGAGATGTTGTAGAGCATGGCGGCGTCTCAGTCTCAACCGCAGCCGCATACGGCTGATCTTGTGCTCATCTCACGTTTTGAGATGTTTGAGGAGACGACTGAGACATTGTGATAGATTTCCTGCGCTACGTAGGAGACTACACAGCAGTTGGTCGAGCAGATACAGCAGTTCCGTAAGATGGCTATGGAGCGACCGTCTGGTACGCTGGGAGCATCGTCTACATCCGGCGGTGCACGAGAGGACATGCTCGTCAGCCTGTCACCAGAGGAGTATCAGAAGATCCTTGCATTACGACGACAGTCATCTAGTGGCACTCCTCCTCCAGCTCCGGCTACAGCTCCAGCTCCAGGCGATCAGTAGTTTTGTTTTTGCATTTTCGAACTTTGTACTTTATATTTTTACTTTGTACGTATTTGAGGATATTGACTTTGTTCTTTATATTTGTACCTTATATTATTCGTTGAGGATATTGTTTGTTTTTATATTTTTTGTCTATTCTGGAATGTATTGTGCGTGCCGGTGTTGAGTGTTCCACCGAAGGGGTCGGCAAAACCAGGTGTATTTTTGCATTCTGGATTATGTATTTTTTTTTCAATTTAGCGACATTTTTACCGACGTTTATATGCGTCGCTACAATTTAGTGACGTTTATATGCGTCGCTACAATTTAGCGACGTGTAAAAATGTCACTAAATTGTAGACATGGCAGACAATTTGATGTCACCACATCGTCGCAAAAATGTCGCTAATGTGTCGCTAATCGGCGACCACAAGAAAATGTCGCAAATAACGTCGCTATTTAGCGACGTTATGACCGTCGCTAATTTACGTCACCCGTCGCTAATTTACGTCGCCATAGCGACGTTTTGCGACGTTTTTTTCGATTAGCGACACACTTTTTTCCGTCATTTCCAGGACGTCGCTAAAGACGTCACTAATTTAAATTAGCGACATTTTGGCCGAGATTAGCAACGTTTATAAACGTCGCTAATCTGACAAATTTTTATAGTATTTTTTAATTAAGTGATAATTGAATTTGTATGTTAGAGGACGTTCTGGTGGCCCCCCCCCCATCACGAGGAGGCGATCTGCATGACCTATAGAAGTGCCGCCGGGAAGAAGATATGGGACGCGATGCATGACCTTCGAACGGGGAATTTAAAGCCGAATTGGATCCGGCAGGACTATTATGAGCAGGTCTTGGATAAGATGGATACTCCTGCGTACAAGAAGAAATCGGAGAAAGCGAAGGCGAATCGACGGGCCGTCGGACTTCATACGGGGGGATCAAGGCCCCACGCAGCGACGCTTACAGATTTGGTGAGATACCGCAAATTCATTCCACTATCTAATTCGGTATTATTAATATATGGAGTTAATTAAATTCTACGAATATTTCGTATGTGGACCCAGCGGGCGGTAAAGGAGGGAAAAGAGGCAGATTCGGTCACCATGTACGATGTATTCCAGCATATGCACAAGAGACGAAAGAACGGGAGCTTTATCGACGAGGGGGCCAAGGAGACTGATGTAAGTACTTACTTTTATGAGATTTATGTTAGAATTAAAAGTATTCTGACTAACTTAGGTAAACTTAGGATTCAGTCTATAACTTAGGGAAACATAGGATCTATATTACAACTTAGGTAAACTTATAGTATAAACACATTCATTTGATAGGCTGCGTATCGTGAGGCCCTTAGTCGGGCTTAGCCATCTGCTGCCGAGGATGTCGACGAAACGACGCCCGCCCGAATGCCCTCTTCTATAGCCGTTCGCAACGACGACTTGTTCGTAGATACCGTCGGCGATTTTAGGAAAGGGCGCTTGTACGGAGTCGGCTCCCTGGCGCCATTGCACGCGGCGGTTCAAAGATTTCCACCGCCCCCGCCTCCTTCCGCGGCCTCAGTAGACGATGATGTGAGGTCACAGCTTGCGCATCTGCACGAGGTGGTGTCGTCCTTATGGGAGCAATTGGCCACGTACTTTTTACCTCCTTCTACAGATGTCGGTCCGTCTACTGCTGCTGTCGGCCGTCTACTGCTGGTGCCGGTCCTTCTTCCGTCGGACATCTTTCTTTTAACCCTGCTGCCCCTCTGGTACCGCTTTCTACTATGATGGCACTCCTTGACCTGATGTCGCTAGAGCAGCTATGCCAACTTCCAGACCATGTCTTTGACGGATTGCTGCCATACATGGTGGATGTGTATTTACGTTGGGCGCAGCATGGAGTACCACTAGCGGACGATCGAACTCCTCCTCCTTGATGTATTGTATTTGAATAGTTTTTAAATGTTGAATATCTGTGAGAATTTTGGATATTATAGCGACGGATATTAGATTTTGATGAACGTTTTGGATAATGGTTAATTTTTGGATAATTGGTGTGTATTTTATGTTGGTTTGTGTGATGCATATTTGTGATGGATTATATATTGGTGTGTGATGTATATTGGATTATATATTGGTTTGTGTGATTGAATATTGTGATTTTTTGATATTTCAGATTTTGTGTGAACAGGGAATGCTCTGTTTTATGCATTTTTTTCAAAAAATTCCCAGTTAGCGACGGACCCGATACTCTCTGATACGCTTTACCGATAGATTATTGACAGACATATTCGTCGGTAATCGCTGTATCACTCACTTTCTGATACTTGATTTGATGAAAAATCGTCGACAATTCGTCACTAGTTGTACGAATAAGGCTGACGAAAATTCGTCGCTAAATCGTCGCCTGGCGACAACCTAGCGACGAATAGATTTAGCGACGAGCTGTTTGTCGATGGATTTTTTTGGTCAATATCCGTCAGTGATCCGTCGCTAAACTGGTTTAGCGACGGATCCGCGACGGATATTTCCATCGCTAAATCAGTAAATTTTGGTAGTGGATTTTGTATAAAAACCAACTCCTCTCTCTCTCTCTCTCTCTCTTTATTTCTTCTTCTCTTCTCTTCCACTTGGAGCTTAACCCTAGGCAAGTACATCTTGGCAAATCTTGAATAATATGGTTTTTTTATCATTTTGTTTGTTCTATTCTCTTCCTTGCATGATCTAAGCTTCATTAGAACTTGAAGTTTTCGGTTGTGATAGTTACATTTTTGTAGATCTAAGTTTGTAACTTTTCTTATTTTTCTTGGTTTTGATCTGGTTTCAAGTTGTAGAGAATTCAATTCTATCCAATTTTGGCTTTTGAACCGCTTGATTTTGACATCGTATGAAGAAGTTATGCCATTTTTCGTGTTCATGGGTTCCCCGCACCTTTTGGTGTTGTCGGGGCGATGAACAGTGCCGCGTGCAGCATTTTTGCTGCTTGCCGTGCTTGCCCCGTGGGAAATTTTGCCCGAGCGCAGCGCATCTCATGCGCCGTACGCCCGCACAATTTTCTATCGCTCGTCGTGCTTGCGCGGACCTTGCGCCATAGGCATTTTTGCTCGCACGCGTAGCGCATCTCGTACGCCGTGCGCCCGTGTGCCGTGCTTGCGTGCACCTTACGCCGTGCACATTTTTGCCCGTGTGCAGCACATATCGCACACCGCACGCCGTGCTTGCGCACACCTTGCATCGTGAGCAATTTTGCCCGCGCGCATAGCGTGCCCGTGCACAAATGGCTGTTTTTATCTGTTTTTGTCCGTTTGAGCTGTTTTGTAGCAATAATCTTGAAAAACTCAAAACATGAAAGTTGTAGATCTTTGTCTTGGCTTCAAGAATCTTCTTGTTTCACCTTAATTGGAGTTTATATGCAACTGATAATTTCAATTATAGTTTTTGATCTTCTTTGCATGTTTTCTATATTTGACCTAAAATACGACGATCCAACTTGATAACTTGTTAATATTGTACTTAACTTGAATATGACAACATGATCTCATCTTTATAATCTAGATAGTGGCCTGTCGTGGCGCACCCATGTTACATGTCTTCTCTGCTTGCTAGATAGTGGCTCATCGTGTCGCACTCATGTCTTCTTTGCTTACTAGATAGTGACCCGTTGTGGTGCACTCTCATACATGTTGTCTCTCGTTTACATGATAGTGGCCAGTCATGGCGCACTCCCTATTTCCTCTATAGTGGCTCGTCGTAGCGTACTCCTAGATTCCAGCTTATTATATTTTCTTGTTGTGGCTTGTTATAGTGCACTTTTTTGTATTGTCCAGTATTACATATCATGCCTAGGATGGATTCTGCAGAATGCCACACCTAGAATTCACCAAGAAAATGTTAAGGACTAGACAAGTAGCTTGATTATCTAGATCATTGGAAGGGGAGAATTTCCTATTTACCTGCAGCCCTTCGTGTTCCGGTATATATATATATATATATATATATATATATATATATATATATATATATATATATATATATATATATATATATATATATATATATATATCATGGGATTTGGAGCTATCTGTTATATACATGGGATTTGGAGCAATCTGTCATGAACATGGGATTTGGAGCTGTCTGTCATGATAAGCACACTTCCAGCACACGGTTGAGTGTGGCACTTCCTTAGGACACACGTATCTTACTGCGGTGTGTCTGCTATACTTATTTTTCTTTTGGCCTGGATGAGTCGGGTAGTTTGTAGGGCAGGTAACTAGATTAGATTTCTCAAAAGTGCATGTATTAGTAATTAGGATTATGATAACCCTAGTTAGCAAATGTATAAAGTCGTACTCACTGCTTGGCCGTGATTGTTGTATGGAGACCAGTCTAGTCTAGTTTTGTCTAGGCAGTGTCCATATTTGTTTATTTTAGTACATCATTTTTTATGCTTTACTTTTTTCGGTAAATGATTAGAGACTAAATTATGTTTAGGAGAAGGGTTACAACTGCGGTCCTTTTTTGGTTTACGGGTTGTAACTTGGGTTCCGAAATAGTTCCTAAGTTATCTTATCATTTGTTGTTCTATATAGTTCTCACATACTCACATGTCTCAGTCATCTAACATGCTCACATGTCTCAGTCATCTAACATGCTCACATGTCCTAGTTATCTAACATGCTCACATGTCCCAGTTATCTCACATGCTCACATATACCATTTCTCTTACATTGTTAGTTTATTTCACATGTTCACATGCTTCCGTTAAATTCACATGTCCGCAGTTTACTTTATGTCACATATTATTTACTCTATGCTCCATGTTGTATTGCTTATTGTCTTTTATATTCTCGAAATGAGTGCATTGGTAGTGCACGAGTCTCAATCCGCATTTACTTATTTCTATCTCTATCCGTTTTTGTGTTAGTTATTGCTGGTTTTAGTTCAATGTTTGGCTTCCTTTGTGGTACTTGCTATTGGGGGTCTGATTCCACTGGTTTTGTTCGTCCAGATATGATAGAGAAGCCCATAGGATCTTTCGTACCATCTACTCGATGGTGACTACCCGGAGCAACAGAGTACCTTAGTAGATTTTTCTATATCATTCTTCCACTAGTTATGTACATTATTCTTTTGTGGCATTTAGCCTTCGAGCACGTGTTTAGCTTGTGTTTTGGATCTTGACATTTATCCTACGGGCCTAAACATGATTTGCGTATTCTAGACTATAGTTAGAGCTTACCATGTATGACTTTTACTCTTGCTAGTTGTCCACTTTCTATTACTAGCTTCATGATCATCCATGTATATATAGTTTGGGACACTTTACTATTTTATGTCTGATGATCATACTTCTTCTACTTTGCATATTTGATTGTGATTGAGATACCTAGGATCGCTTGACCTAGGATTGATTGTTGGCTGGTAGTAGTAACCCCCATGTCTCTACAGCTTATACGTTATTTCAGGATACTGGAGTACTTTGGAATACGTAGCTGGTCTGGTCCATCCCTACTTGTTAGTATTCTGGTTCTGGGACGTGACAACTGTAGTCGTCAAGTGCTACAAAATTTGAATAAAGTCAAAATGTAGCACTTGAAATCTCTCCCACTATGGATGCTCTTAGATATAGATATTATTCTATCAGACGATGGGAATAATGTCAAAAAATCTATATGAGAGAATTCAACTCATATAATAATAAACTTTCATAAAAGTTAGCATTGTCCATAGAAGATGTTAAGTCTCATATTTATAATATTTAGATAATCCTAATTACTGAGAAATAATATTTTAATTATATAATTTATTTTCATAGTTAGATTTGTCAAATCCTACTAAAACTGGATCACGACTTCTAGGCCTTAGATTAAGGAATAATTGATCTTTGTTCTTGTATTTATACTATGTATAGGCCGTAACGTTGGAATTATAACAAAATTCATTCAGCCAATTCTTCATTCAGCTAATTCTTTAGAAGGTACCAAAGCTCCATCCTGGTGTTTGATTACTTATCATCTCAAAACCTAGAAAATCTTCAAATCCACCAATCAAGACAATCCTTCAAATGCCCTCATCAAAGATTAAGACATGATGCCGCCAACAAGGTTCATCTCCAAAAATTCAAACAGCAACAACAACAACATTATGGATTCTTATGATCCATATTATATTTATCAATCAGATCATCCTGGCCACGTGCTTGTTCCAACAAAATTAAACGATGCCAATTATTCAGATTGGAGTAAATCCATACGTCATACCCTCTCAACAAATAATAAGGTTGGCTTCATCAATAGATATATTCATCCTCCTTCAGAAACAGAACAACCAGCTGAATATACTTTCTGGAGTCGATGCAGTAGTATAATTTTATCATGGCTTGCTCAATCGGTGGAACCAAATCTAGCCAAAGGCGTTGTTCATGCTAAAACCGCATGTCAGGTATGGGATGATTTTAAACATCAATTCTCATAATAAAATGCACCAACAATCTATCAAATTCAAAAAGCAACCATCTCTCTATTTCTCTCACAATGAACGATAACAGTTCAGACCTATTTTACACAACTCAAAGATGAGTTAGAGACATATCAAATCATTCCCACTTGCAATAAGACGGAAGCCCATAGTAAACAAAGAGAAGTAGATCGGCCGATGTAATTTCTTATGGGCATCAACGACAACTATAATGGTGCTCGCAGCAACATCCTCATGATGATACCATTGCTTAACGTTTGTTACGCTTACGCAATTATCAATCAAGACAGAAAAAATAAAAGATGACAGCGAGATCAACCGAGAATTTCTCAATCATTGATTTAGTTCTAAATTAGTCAAATAATTTTCCAAACAATTTTTTGAATAATTTCACAAATAAGCATCATAGTCATTATGGTAGAGAGGAACATACCATTAAAAAAACTGTCAGACTCTATAATACCACTTCAAATTTTGTGACAAGAGAGGCCATACTGAAGACAGATGCAGAATTAAAAGAGATGGCGGAACCCAAGGTAGCAGACAAAGCAACAAATCACAACCACAATGTGGAGACAACCCACGTAGTCCTTTTCATGTTGTCCACGTAGAAAATGTAGGCCATGTCCTCCCGTACCAAGAATGTCAAACATCAATCCCGGCACCTCTAGGAAACCCACTACAAGAGCTTTCGCCAACCCAACTTCAGCAATTTGCTCAGACCATTTCTATGATGACCACACAAAATGCTCTGGTAATGGAGATGCCTTTGCAAATGCTGCTAGTCATTCTCTTTCTTCTCATAGTATAATTAACTATGTATTCACTTAACCTTGGAATTTAGATAGCGGAGCTACTGACCATATCACATCTGATCCCACTATTTTTATTAAAACCAATCCCATCAAAATATCCATTGTTAATTTACCCAACAATTCTTTGGTTCCCATTATTTCTATTGGCACCATCCCATTTAATTCTGATATCACCTTAGAAAATGTTTTATGTGTACCTTATTTCTGCTTAAATCTTATGTATGCCAGCAAAACACTAGTTCTCTAAACTATTGTGCGATTGTGTTTCCTACTTTCTATGTCTTGCAGGACTTGGCTACAGGGAAGATGATTGGCTCTCGGGTAAACAACGTGGTGTTCTCTATTACATGTCTTCGTTGCTAAGGGTACCTACCTCACATCGTGTCTCTCACCACTCCAACTTATGGCATATCTGACTTGGACATCCATCCCCTTATGGTCTTAAATTAGCCTCCTCTAGTACTATTTCCAAACAAATAAAAGTTCCATTTCCTTTAAGTTCAATATCAACTCATGCTCCTTTTGATTTATTACATTTGATATATGGGGTCCCCACAAAATTTCTACACACTCTGGAGCATATTTTTTTCTTACCATTGTGGATGATTTTACTAGATGCACATGGATATTTTTGATGCAACATAAGTCTAAAACTCAAATTCTTTTACAATCATTTGTTGCTTTTGTTCGTACTCAATTTTATGCACACAGTAAAACTATCAGGGTAGATAATGGGCTTGCATTTCTCTGCATGCGTGATTTTTTCCAAAAACATGGCATTAAGTACCAACGTACTTACATTTATCCACAACAAAATCGAGTGGTTGAACGCAAACTTCGATATATTCTCACCGTAGCCCGTGTTTTACGTTTCTAATCCAACCTAGCACTTTCTTTCTGGGTGAATGTGTCTTGATCGCGGTCTACCTTATTAACTGACTTCCATCTCCATCGTTATCTACCAAAACACCTTTTGAATTTCTATACAATCGTCCACCATGCCTTGATCATTTAAAAAATTTGGTTGTCTCGCTTATATGCAACTATTGTCCATCATACAAAAAAATTGATCCCCGGGCCCAATGTTGTGTCTTTCTCGGCTACCCTACTGGTCAAAAATGTAACAAACTTTATAATTTTGAAAGCATTTTCATGTCTCTCTTGCCAACCGTGATATCATCATCTCTTCACCCCCTCTTTCCACCACAAATTTATTGCCCTTGGTCCACGTGCATGACCCACACTCCCACATGTCAGACACTGACTCAGTACCACCAATTCACATGCCTGACATTCCTTTGCCCACCAGCCCCCTATACTAGATCCTATCCTCTCACCTACCAGCTCACACGAACCTGACCATGCCATCTTACTTGATAGTACCACCACACATACCACACCCACTGATCATTATACGACAGATTCGACTACCATACTTGATGGTCTTACCCCACCTTCCATACAAACCCCATATGTCCTTCCATCTTCCCGTAGGCCCACCCGTTCTATGCATCCACAATTATATCAACCATACCACTCACTCTACCTCAGAGGCTCGTTCTACATCAGGTACCAAATATTATTTTTGTCTTTTTATTTCCTATTATCGCTTTTCTTCTGCACATTGCTCCTTTTTAGCTAACATTACAAGTCACACTGAGCCCACCTCATATGCTCAAGCCATCCTTGAACTACATTGGCAACTGGCTATGAATGCAAAGATGGAAGCACTCTAGCATACAACAACATATGGAGTACGGTTCCTCTACCTGATGGTCAAAATTTTATAGGTTGGAAATTATAATTTCAAACGTGCAACTTTGGCATTAATTTCAACCAACCAAACAATATTCTGATAAAATAAAAAATTTATGTCATGAAGGTGGTTATACCTACTATGCAGCGGAGTTAGTGGTTCGTCAAACGGAGGTTCGACGAGGTTGAAACAAATCCGCGAAGTTGGCTCAACGAAACTGTCAAAAATAAACGTATTTTAAACGCCCAACACGGTGGCCGGTTTGATCTATCAAACTATCGAATTAATGGTTCAAGTTTTAGGAGAGTGAAGGGATATATACCGAGAATGAGATGAAAAAACCATTCGAAGATCCGACGGTCGGATTGTCCAAGAAACACGTCCAAAGTTGCTATGACAAAACACCAATTCTAATTTCAGTTTACGCGTGTCACGACGGGATCTCGTGAAAAATGCACAAATTGACTATGTCATGCATCAGAGACGACAAGGACACACCTGGGTAGTTCGCCGGGGACGTCGGGGCCTCGTGGTCGAGCGGGTGGTGGTTGTGGAGCGTTGTTGTCGCTACTGATGCTTCTGATGTCGTAGCCGCTACTACTGTTGTCGTGCGGCTGCTGCCATGGCTGCTGTTGTGCGTCGTATGAGGGTGACGCGAGGGTGGCGTGAGACTGACGGGCGGTCGCAGCCGACCTTGGGGAATGGCGCGTTGGAGGTGCACACGGCACTTCTGTGGGTTGGCGCTCGGGGAAGGAAAGATTAGGTTTAGGATTAGGGTTTAATTAATCGGTTTAGGATTTAGATATATACTAGTATATATATATACTAGTATACAAATATATGCATATTACATACTAGAATATATATATATATATATATATATATATATATATATATATATATATATATATATATATATATATATATATATATATATTCATTCTAGAATGTAATATATGTACATTTACAAATATATATATACAAGGCCATATATCAATGTATATCTATATATAGCCATATAGGTACATTTAGGAAACCATATGTAAAAGGATATATATAAAATTTTACCAATACATCTATACATATAAACTCTTTTATAATACAAATATATATATATATATATATATATATATATATATATATATATATATATATATATATATATATATATATATATATTCAAACAAAGCCATATTATTGATCATAACAAAAAGTCCCCATTCGGGTTACAAAAGATCTTCGGGGAGAAGGTGAAGCTATGGGAAAACTATGAAACGAAAAGCTAAAGGAGCGGGTCTTCAGTGTGAGAGCATCGAAGAAAAACCTTCTTCACCTATCGTCTAACTTCGGATATCAACTGTGTAGGAGAGAACGAATAAGCTTCGTAGCGCCATTTATTTCGGTTTTTCCACAAGACCCAGCAGATAGCTCCGACAACCACCTGTTTAGCATGTTTCTGGCGCTTCCTCCACCAATTCTGGAATCTCTGCAGCATATCTTCTCTACTCGAACGAACTCCTAGAATAGATTGGTAATGCCTCCAAACCAAGGAAGCCAGATCTCCATCTCCAAAAATATGAACAACTGATTCTCCATTCGGGTTAGCACAGCAATGACAAGCCGAAGCCAAAGAAAAACCAAGCTTTTGGATATTATCATCCGTAGGAAGCTTGTTAAAGAGGATTCTCCATAGTAAGATCGACCATTTAGAAGGCATACATTTATTCCAAATGTTTTTGAAATGTACCTGCTATCGAGATTGCCTACGAATCTGATTCCAGGCCGACGTGATCGAGAACTTAGTGGACGGGTTGGGTGTCCAGATGAAGTTGCCTTGCTCCTCAAAAATGAAGTCATCTCCCAGTCTTCTTCCCGGAATCAGTCGCTTCCAAACATGAGAAGCAGCAGATGTAAGCTCGACCTCTTGAGGGTGGGTAAACGAACAATATTTAGCTTTCATGTATCCAGCCCATAGAGAATTTGTGGAGCGAAGTTTCCACCACATCTTAACTGTCATAGCATCCAGAACATCATCCAATCGACAAACGCCTAGACCTTCCTCCACTGTCGGCCTAGCCACCCTCTCCCATCGAAGCCACGATCTTTTAGGCATGCCATCTTTCGAACCCCATAGGAAGCTATCAAACATATTCTCAAGTCGATTCAAAACCGATATAGGTGGGTTACTTGCCGATAAACAATGTACTGGCATTGATGATAGAACAGATTTGAAGAGAACTAGCCTGCCTCCATAAGATAAAAGTTTGTTGTTCCATCCTGAGATCTTCGCCTGAATTTTACCTACTAATTCGTCATACATAGTAGCATTGCGTCTTCCTGCCATAATTGGGCATCCCAGATAAACCATGGCACTGTTTTGAATTTGAAACCCCGTCATTTGATGTAGAGTATTAGCTTTTCTAAGAGATATCTTGTCAGATAACAGCATAGCAGATTTCGTAGCGTTAACCCGCTGGCCCGAGTTAGCTTCATATCTGTTGAGAACCTGCATGAGCATGTGAACTGAACATTTTTCTGCTCCCGAGAAGGTCAACAAATCATCTGCATAAGCGAGATGAGACACCCTTGGACAGCCTCTAGGAGTATAATAACCTGAGAATGCAGTGCAGTTGTTAAGCTGGACCAGGCTTCTACTAAGGGCTTCGGAGGCAATAATAAATAGAGCTGGAGAGATGGGATCGCCTTGTCTAATACCACAATGACCATGAAAAAACCCCGATCTCCTGCCATTAATAAGAGTAGAAAACCAAATGTTGTCGAGCAAATGCAAAATCAGAGATCTCCATTCATCACTAAAACTAAATTTCTTTATGACCCGCAGGAGAAAAGCCCAGTTAATTCGATCATATGCCTTGCTCATATCTAGTTTAATAGCCAAATTCCCTCCCCAATGTTTGTGGTCAATAACCGAAACCATCTCTTGTGCAAGAATAATATTATCGGCTATTTCTCTTCCTTCAACAAATCCACTTTGTTCCGGCGAGATAATAAGAGGCAGTACATCAACTAGTCTTCTCGCCAATAGCTTTGAAAATATTTTATTAACAAAGTTACATAAACTGATTGGTCGATAGTCATTAAAGGATTTCGGATGCTTAGATTTGGGAATATGTAGCAAAAATGTACTAGTGATCGATTTAGGTAATGCAAAACCATCAAGAAATAAGCATACCGCCTCCATGATATCATTGCATAAAATGGGCCAGCACGCCAAGAAAAAATATCCAGAGAATCCATCTGGTCCCGAGGAGCTAGCAGGGTCCAAGCTCTTAACAGTAGCCAATAACTCCTCCATAGTCGGCTTAGCAGTCAAGGCAATATTATCCTCATGAGTCAGGATAGAAGGAATGTGATCAAGATACTCTTCATCAACAACAATATACGGGGAAGTAAAAGCCTCACTGTAGTGATCATTAGCTTCCCTCTGAATATCCTCAAGAGAAGAAAGAGTAGAGCCATCCTTGGATAAGATTTGATGAATATGTAGGCGATTTCGTTTAGAGGAAACACAGGAATGATAGAATTTGGTGTTCTTGTCTCCGTCCTCGTCCCATTTAATCCGGGCTTTTTGCTTCCAGCATGAGTCTTCAATACGGATACGTTGTTTCAGATTAGCCCGAGCAAGCATCCACTGTGGCCGTAGAGAAGGATCCGCCTCAAAGTCTGCTTCAAGTGAAGTAACAGCATCTTCAGCCTTCTTGACTTCTTGAAATATATCACCAAATGTGGCCCGACTCCACGATGAAAGAGCCCTTCTAGTAGCCTCCAGTCGCAGACCAATACGGACGAGACTATTAATATGATCAACAGAGTTCCATGCATCCTCGACCACGGATAAGAAAGTATCATGATCCTTCCAGAAATTTAAGAAGCGAAAAGGCCTAGGAGTAGTAGGCTTTTCGCTCTCAATAGATAGTAGGATAGGAGAGTGATCGGATTCCGATCTATTCAAGTGTGTAGAGGCAAAGAGAGGGGCCCATGCTAGCCATTTATGATCAAGAAGTACTCTGTCCAGCCGAGAGCCCATCTTTGGTGAGCCATATTGTCTGTCGACCCACGTGAAGCGATTACCAGAATAGGGGACTTCAGAAAGGCCCGCAGTGGCTTGAAACTCCACAAATTCCTTGATAGATATTGAACAAGAAGGAAGACCCCCAAACTTTTCCTCCGGACTAGTAATCGCATTGAAGTCTCCACTGACCAACCAAGGGAAAGTCCAACGCTGACGAACCATCAACAGTTGGTTCCAAAGGATCCTGCGACCCTCCTTTGTGTTGCTACCATGCACAGTACGTAAGGACGTCTCAGGAAAGAGAGAAGAAGTAACAGTGACTGTCAGACACTGGTCAGAAGAATCAACCACAGAAAGCAATACTCCCGAGCGTGCCATGATCCATATATTTCCTTTAGAGTTACTGAAAGAGCTGTGAAACCCCAGTTTTAGTTGGAAAGAAAGAAGCTTCTCTGTCTGAACTTTAGGTTCAATAATCATAACGATAGGGATATTATTCGTACCACACAGGGATTTGAGTCTTTTAAAAGCCATCTGATTGGCAATCCCCCGAATATTCCAACTAAGGAGTTTAGTCATTAGTGGAGGAGGAGGGTTGAGTAGATGTGACCTTAGACGCTGATCGGAAGATACGGGTGGTGGGTGGGGGAGCTGCCTTCTTTTTCTTCTGGCCGCCTTGGCCAACTTGGGGAGCTGGAGGGAGTTGGTTCTCTTCCGAGGGGAGACCCGAATCGGGAAGGAGGCCATCAGGATCCTGTTCCTCCTGAGAAGGAAGGCATGCAGGATCGTCAGGCAGCTCCGGGTCTGCAGATTGATTATCAGCAGCTTCAACCTCGTCTGCCCAGGATCGGAATTTACCTTCCTGCAGAGGCTCCGGGCGAGTGGGAGGGTTTGGAGACGGCTGCAAAAGTGGAGGCGATGGTGATTAACGTGGAGATGGAGGAGGGGAGTTGACGACGCAGGCATTTGATGTAGGGAGAATCTGGTAGTGATTCGGGCCTCCAATAGCTTGCTCTCCAGTAGCTGATATGGTCATCTGATTAACCAGTGGCGGTTGGACGATGATGATTTGGACAGGTTCATTAATAGTTTGAGTAGAAATATGTCCCTCTTCAACATCATTATTAATGACAGGCTCATTAATATGATGATTAGATGGTTCTTCCCGTTCCATGTCTCTGTGTCCATTAAGAGAAGTATTGTTAGCTTCCACCATGATTTCTTTATGCTTCTGCTGTGGGGGGTTTGCAGAATTTTGAGTGTGGGATTTGCACGCATCTCTCTTGTGGCCTTGGTGCTTGCAGATCGAACAATAGGTCGGGATATGCTCATATTCTACTTTTTGAAAGATAGTGCGACCATTAGGCATGTTTATACGTACCACCGGAGGAAGAGGCTTACTCGCATCAACTTCAACAAAAACTCGAGCCGTACTGGGACATAAAAATTCTTCTATAGCTTTGTCAAGTTTAAGCGGAGTACCAATACCAAGTACTATAGAAAATAATACATTTTTGGCAAACAGTTGATGCGGAAGCCCTGGAAGAGAGACCCAAGTTGGAGCCAAAGGAGATTCATGAGAGGCATAGAAATCCTTCGACCATCGGAAGACCCTCATGGGAGCTCGCGAGACGTACCACGTCTCCCTGGCCCGAAGCCGAAGGAAGTCAGCCTCGAGAGTAGGCCGAATAATGATATGTTTAGGATCGATGACACCGACCTTAACATCACCCGCAAACTGAAAACCCATGAAGGTTTTTTGGATCACGTCGATCGGGGGTCGAGCATGGGAGAATTTGCCAATTAAAGCAAACTGGAAAGGTTGGATCAGAATCTGTTCATCTTTCTCCGAAAAGGATATGATGGGGACCCCCTTCGAGAAGGAAGGGGAGCGGATGGAGATCAGTTGCGGCCGGGGGCCACACCAACCGCCTCCGCAAAATTTTTGGACGCCATTGAACCTCAGAAACTACGACTACGATGGTCAAGTGATCCGATCGTAGGAAGTGACGCCGGCCCGGCCAAAGGCCAAGCCGGAGTCGGTGGAGATTAGGGTTCACAGCGCGGCGTTCCTCTTAGGGAGAAGATAGCACGTTTATATATATATATATATATATATATATATATATATATATATATATATATATATATATATATATATATATATATATATATATATTAAGCCTTATTAAATCATAATATCACGACTTACAAGAATTGTATAATAAACCTTATATAAATTATTAAAATGCATATAAAATCTTGTAGAAAACCTTTCATGGAATTATTTAAAATATTTCACGACTTATAAAAGTTATATAAAATATTTGTAAAATAATAAAAAATTCGCAAGTATATATCATTCGAAATTATTTATATATCATTCTTATGGGTTAGGTAATAACTTAACTTGTTTCCATGTAGGGGACTCGGCTATGACTATGCCATCCCTACCATGGTTAATAGGGTAGTCATGGCACACGACTATGCTAGCCATGCCATGGTTCCTAGTCGTTGTGCATAACAAACGTTATTGGCAACTAAGGCTATCGTCGTGTAACATTCAATATTATAATATAATTAAATGAAAAATCTCCTAAAATACTATTAAATCCAAAATAATAAATTTTAAAATTTTGGGAGATTATACTAATAATGATTCATGCTCTAAAGAAAAATTCAAAAGTAAAGCAAAGATTGGAGTGGGTGTTTTATGGCATAGTAGTGGGTCAGGAATAGATATTTTTCGATTAGGCATTGACAATAATGCTTAGGAGAGAACTGAACCCATATAAATAAACTTTCTAAATTAGCATTTTTAATAGAAGATTTTAAGGCTGATATTTATAATCTTTAGAAAAACATATTCTTAACAAATTAAGGGAAAATCAAATCCTAACAAATAAATAAAACTATTCCTAATAAGTAGATCATAAAAGACTCATACATAATATTATATTTAAATACCTTTCCTAAATCCTAATAAATCTATTAGTAAAATCTCCTAAAATAATCCTTTAAACAACCACAACATCATTCTCCATTTTTGTTCCAATGGAACAAGTACTTTCAAATCAAAACTTTAGTTTGAAACCTTTCATTCCAAAGAAACAAGTATTTTAAGTAGATTTTCATCTTCAATATCTTTGTTCAAATCTTGATCTTTGTGGGTTCTTCGAATTATATCTTAATTCACTCATCATTGTGAACTCGATCTTTAGTGTTGAAAACTAATTATGATGTTGGTTTGGGTTATAAAAAATTTCTAATAAATTTTGAATGTCTATGAAAATAATTTTTTTCATGAATCAGTATAGGAAGATGTTGATAGAAAATTCTAAAAAACATAGGAAAATACTATACATCCAGCATACTGTTAATATACTGCAAGTATAAAGTCAATATAGGAAAAATTCAAGAAATCATCATTTACAAGGTTTTATTCTACAGATAGATCAAAGTCAGGGTACATGGGCATGTTATGGGTCTCTACAAGAATCAGGAAGGTTATATATTTACACAAAAATACAAAAATCTTATTGTCACACAGGTTATTGCTTTTCTGAAAACTGAGTATCGCATGCCAGTGCATGTGCGATCCTTGATGCATACAAAATGAGAAATCTCAAAATTAAATAAATCTGTAAATGTCATCATGGCACGATATCAACTGTTGGCGCGATATCAATAGTTGAGGACTCGTAGATGAAAAATCCACGATCATTTATCGTGATACCAAAATCATAAAAACTGAGAAAATATTATTTGAGATAAATACACGCGTATCCATATACGAATATCGATACTGTGAGACAAGCCTCATAACTTACATGGAGGAGCCCATGATGACTATTTTGGTCGAGATAAGATCACCACGACAATGTAGGAGAGATGTTTATGGATGTAAATGAGGTAAAAGGTGGACACCCTTGTACATTATTGCCTAGTTTATTAGGTAGCTAAGGGATAATAGCAAAACATAACTATATTCTAGTCCCTTCCCATACTAGATAATCCATGGGAAAATCTCACCATGGACATCATCCTAGGATTGCCAAAAACGTAAAGTGGCAAGGACTCCTTTATCAGTCGACATATTCTATTAGATGGCATATTTGGCATACTAGAAGGCAGATGATGCCTCAAATGCAGCTATACTATTCTTTAGGGAGGTGGTCTTATTGCATCGAATATCAAAGTCTATCACCGTTAACACCTATTTTCTATCCCATTTTTGCCATACTTTATTACGGTATTTTATGACCAAGCTCAAGTACAGTAGTACCAACCACTCGTAAACTAGCATACACACAAAAATCCTTAACCGTACTTTGGGTAAGAAGTTGAGAAGTATTAAAGACACACGAATGAAGCAATAGGATATGGACTTAGTACAAGCCGAGTTTTCCTACAACAACATGGTCAATTGAATAAGTGGAAGGATACCATTTTCTATGGTATACACTCATCCTTCTCGACATATTTTTGACTTGGCATCCTTTCTAAACACACATGATCAAGACATCACAATATTGCATATGGCTGAGAGAGGTCATCTAATACATTAGGTCTATCAACAAATGATAAAGTTTAACATAAAATATAAGGAGGTAGTTAACCGCAATAGGAGGGAGAATGTCTTCTAAGAGGGGGATATCGTAATGGTTTATTTAAGGAAGTACTTATTTTTTACATGTTCTTATAACAAGTTCTCTGATTGAAAGATTGGACCATTTTGAGTATTGCAGCAAATTTTTTATATTCTTACATGATCGAGCTACTTGATGCCATGGACATCTCTCCCATATTTAATGTAGCTCACTTGTATGAGTACTTCGGCCAAAGGCATCCAAGTACATGATAAAAAAACTCAGAAAGAGTTTCTTTGAGGGTGAGCACAAAAACTCCTTGGGACCAATCCTTACGCCACTTACTCCCAAAACAAGTCATATTAGTGATGTCAAAAGACGTCGCTAATGTTAAAATAAATGTCAAAAAATGTTTAACGATAGATTTAGCGACGTATTGGTGCATGATGTCGCATTATAGCTAGTCATTGAATCAGAAAATATAGCTAAACATCGCACCCACGACGTATTTAGCGATGTGGGATACAATGCCAACGTTCCCAAAGTTAGCGATGTATTACAACATCTGAAATGACGTGCCATTAGTTAATTTAGCAAATAATATTTTAGTCAGTTTTAGTCGCCAAAGTAGCGACACAATAGTGACATTTAGTAAGCGCTTAGCAACTTGGTTGATGACATAGTAGACTCTGCCATGTCAATAAATTAGCGATGTTCTGTGACATGTCTATATGTCGAGATACTCCTAATTATAGCGACATATATACGTCGCTAATACATCGCTGAACTTCCCAGTTAGTGACGTAGACTAATGTTTATTGATGTTCTGATGCATGTAGCGATGTTTTGATATAGTGATGACTGTTTAACACATAAACAATGAATACTCAACATGCAATATAATGTCACGTCCCGATTCCGTAGAATCATTCGTCCTCGCATTGATTTATGTAGAACTGATCGTACTCGCTTGGGCATGATGCCATACAAGCCTAAGTTGTGCTTGAACAAGGCCAAAATGAGCACAAAGACAAAATAGACTAAACAAACAATAACGCAAGGGAACTTTGAATGCAGAAACTAAATTTTAACACAGAGATGGTAATAAAAATAAATCATTTATTGATAACTTGAACGTGATTATAAAGTACTCTTTCTT